>PVLD010023187.1:0-27920 GCA_004027595.1 Dinomys branickii | reverse complement strand
GCAACAACATCAACAACAACAACAACAGAAAAAAAAAAACACCGCTTGTTGCTGTTTTACATATTGTTATCTTCGAAGTGTGTGTTCAGGCTAATACATACAGATATACACTATTAATCTAATATCCTGTCTTCGATTATTGCTTAGCATTAAGTGATATAATACAATAGTAGAACCATGTTAGCCCTCCTGCACATATGTATATTCATATATATTCCTCTATACATACATATATACTCCAACAGTATGTTTTTAAATAAACAAAAGAGGTGTTGTTCAGACTCACATAGGCCTTGGTCTAACCATATCCCTTGATAAATTGAATGTATGCCACAGTGAGTGTAATCATTATGTACTGCAAACATACTAATATATTTTTTTAAAAATCAGGTGTATGAGCAAAAGCCCCAAATAGAGATTTCTCCAAAGAAGATATCCAAATGACCCGTAAGTAAAGGAAAAGATGCACAGCATCACTAGTCACCAGGTAAATGCAATGACAACGAGAAATACAGTGGAAAATATAGGCAAATGCAATAATGAAATCCCAAGTCAGATTTGCAAAATCTGTGTAATCAATGAACAAATTTAAAAAGTTACAAACTATTTTCTGCTTATAATAGATCAAAAACATCAAGGCTATTTAAGAGTAGAGTAGCTTGGTTTCACTTATAACAATGACTTGCACACCATCGAAAATCTATTTTAAATTTGACTTAAAGGTAAAATGTTTATTGATAGGCTTTGGGGACATGCGGAAGCCAGATGAGGAACACACAAAGTGTAAAACAGCTGCTATAGCGTCTATATTGCTATGGTGGAAAGAAATCATCTAGGGCCAAATACTGGCTGCTTAATTTTTCTTTACCTGAGTTTCTGACTATAAATTGAAATGTGACATAATGTAAGAGAGTGGGTTAGGTCATGTTCCCAAGGAAACTCAGGGGCATGAAGGCAATAACATATACCTAACCCCAAATCTGTCATTACGGCTCCCCAGAGAGGCACCTGTTGCTCCAGCTGAAGCCACCTGTCCCTGTTCCAGTTCATACACATTTGTACAAGTTGGGATAGGAGCTTCTGCTTGAGGAAAGTCTTTTTTTTTTTTTGTACTGAGGATTAAATCCAGGGCATTTGCAGTGAGCTAGATTCCTAGTCCTTTCTTAATTTATTATTTTAAGACAGAGTCTCAGTACATTGCCTGAGCTGGGCTCGAAATTGCAATCTTCCTGTCTCAACCTTCTGGAGTGCTTGGATTACAGGTACATGCCACCATGCTCAGCTGGAAAAGGCCTTTTTAGAGAGTGAGTGCCTTTTTATACAGAGTTTAGCTAGGGAACGTGGCATAGCAACGGGGCTACTAGTGAGTGTTTCCCTCTGGATAATTCAGATATGCTGTATCAGCTTCTTGCTAAGATTCCAAAGGAGGGGAAGGAATGAGCCTTCCATGATCTCTGCATCTACCTTGTCTCATGTTTCAAGGGAAAACAGAGTCTTTACATAAGATTATCTGCCATGTTTTAATTTTAGTTCTCTAAAGGATTGATGCATTTCATTTGTACTATTAAATAAGTGGTTCTACCAGGGATTGTAATCCCAGCATTCAAGAGGATGAGGCAGGAGGATTCCCACAAGTTCAAGCTCAGCCTGTGGTACACAGTAAGTTCAAGGCCAGCCTGAACTATGTATAGTAAGACCCTGTCTCAACAAAAAGAAACAAAATATAAGTTTAAAAAAATCAGCGGTTTTTGGAGAGAACTTTAGGGTGAAGTTAAAGTAGAATCTGAATAATTTAAGGCAATGGTGTTCAGTGAGAGACCTCTGTTGGGAATACCCAAGGAGTAGGAAAATATAGGGATGTCTAGGTCCTGACTCAAGAGACTTTAATAGAACTGGCCTGATGTCCAGGCTGGCCATTGGAAATTTGTTAAAAGCTCACCCAGTCATTCTAATTACTTTTCTTTAAAACCACTGACCTAGCTAGATTACCATGAAATGGCTAAAATTAAAGAAGCTCACAAACCAAGTGTTGGTGAGGCCATGAAGCTACTAGAACTCTCACACTTTGCTTAGGGGATTTTCAATTGGAACAAGCACTTAGGGAAATTTTTGGCAGTGCGGACTAAAACAAGCATATACCTATACTGTCACCTAGCTCCACTTGTGGATGTATACCAGTTCTTGTCTTAGCTACTTTCTCATCCGAGAGACACAATACCCAACACCCGTGACTTATGGGAGGAAAGGTTTATTCTGGCTCATGTTTCAGTCCGTAGTCAGCAGCTCCAAAGCAAGACAGCATGGCAGAGGGGCATGCAGAGAAGTTGCTCATGTCATGGTAGCAAGGAAGCAAAGAGAATCAAAGGAGGAGCTAGGACAGGAGATGTACCCTTCCAAGTCACATGCACAGCGACCCACCTTCTCTGACCAGGTCCCGCCTCTCAATGGCAAAGTAACTATACCATCCTCTGATCCAGTGACCTCCCAAAAGCTCCCCCTGTGAGCCCACGAGGCTTCACGGGGATATCTAGATATAAACCATAACAATATTCAATAGAATAAAAGCATATGTCCACCAAACAACATGGACAAAAAAGGCTCAAGCAGCTTTATTTATTACAGTGTAAAATTTAAGGAAACTCAAGTATCTATCAATAGTAAAATGGATACTACACAAAAGGAAAAACCACAACATGGGTGAATTCTATAGACATAACACTGAGTGAAAGAAGCTAGACACAAACTAGTACACACAATGACTCCATTTTCATAGAGCTCAAACAGATAAAACTAACCTATAGGGACAGAGGTCAGATAGAAGCTGCCTGTGCTGGCGAGTGCAGCAGAAAGAGGAGGCCCTAGGGAAGAAACGTTTATTTGTATCTTAATCTAGGTGACGATTAGCTGGGGATGTATGTGTGTATATATAGATATAATTTTACCAAGATGTGGTATTATATTAATATTAATACTTGTACACTTTATTGTACTAGAGTTATTCCTCAACAACGAAAAAAGCTAAAAATGCAACCTGAGCATCAATGACAATTAAGTTGAAAAGGTACTCCAAAGAAGGCAGTCCTTATGCAACTTTTAAAAGTGAAATGTTTAAACTAGGTGAAAATATGTTTTGAAACCAGAGGCACAGTCTCCCTCCCCAACCTACTCTGTCCAGTCTAGCTTGGAGAGGGGCTGATGGGGGTTTTGACAAAAGTTCCCCCAAGTGCTTAGCATACAGTTCCCACACCACCTGGTTGGGAATCACTGCTTTAATTCATCCTTGGGTGACCAGTCAGACACTGCCTGGTCTGTGCAGGAACTAAAACTTCCATGAGTCTCCTTTCTCTGGGGATGTTTCACTACTTCTCTGTCATTTCACCTCCATCAGTCTACAATATATACTGCGGAATTTAAACACAAGGCTTCTATTTCTACAGTCTATGCCTTTGTGTTGTTTCAGGACACAGAATGTTTCAGGACATTCTGTGACTCCTGAGATTTGAACCGTTTGTTTTTTTTTTTTAATCTCATGCATTATGTTCTGTTACTTACAACAAAATCCCCAGTTAAGCCCCGTGTCTAGGCCCAGAGTTTAATGAGGAAATGAACATAAGTCAGAACCTTAGGACCCAGAAACATGCAGTTTCACTGACCTCATTCCATGGAAAACATCTGTAACTGTTCCCTGACTGATATGTAGCATTGGCCTATGGAGAGAACCCATTAAGTTTTACCTGTGTTCCTTGGGAATTTGCAGGAAATGGCTATGTAAGCTCAAAATATTAATATTGCTACTCAGAGACTTAGTAAGGATTGAAGAGGGGTGTTCTACTGCACTAAAGTAAATTCTTGAAAAAGAATTCTAGAGTACAGAAACAGCTGAAGGATAATTTTAAAACAAAGACCAGAAAACTGCATATAACTAGTTATCATAGGAATGAGTACTTTTTATAGATTGTCTACTTAAAAATTGCCCAAGAGAATTAACTTCTCAGCAATCTCTTGAGTGTCCATTGCCAGCCCTATTATAGATTCATTCCTGATGAAGTCACACAGCACTGCTCAACAGAACTTTCTGTAGTAATGCATATGTTGCTCAGCTGTGCAATCCAATATGGTACCCATGGGCCACAGGTAACGGCTAAGAACCTGACACTTGGCTATTGCTGTCGAGGAATTGCTTTGTAAATTTTATCTGAATGGAAACAAGCATATGTAGCAACTGTAGTGGACAGGACAGGTTTACACAGTAAGTATAATTTGCCTCTTAGGTGACATAATGTTTTTCCTTCACACCAAAGGAAAACCTGGATGCTGGGTCATTTTTACTTTTTCGAATTTTGACAAATTTCTTTTCAGTACCAGAGACTGAACCAGAGCCTTTATAGTGAGCTACATTCCCAGCCTCTTCTTAACTATTCTTTTGAGGTGGGGTCTTGCCAAACCAATAAATTGCTGAGGCTGGGCTTGAACTTACGATTTCCTGTCTCAGCCTCCCAGTTGATTAATTTCTTTCTCTCCTCCTCAGGACAGAGTTCATAAGAAACTAGTTATAATGTCCCTCAAAGCTGCACTAACATTTTGTGAACTTCTGGTTTATAAAATAAGCCCTTCAGGTTGAGTCCTTCATCATACGCTTGTTTCAGGACTTTTTTTTTCAATACTAAGGATTGAATCCAGGGCCTAATGCATGCTAAGGAAACATTTAACCACTGAGCTACACCCACAGCTCAGCACAGTTATTTTGACAAATGTTAGATATTTGAAAACTGAATGATATGTCTGATCACAAAGGAAGTATTCTTCCTAGGTCACTGTTTAAAACCACATATTATTGATCTGAAGACCTATAGTGTCTATATTTTAAATGGGTGTTTCCAAAGGAAAGGAAGACTACTCCAAAAATGAACTAAAAAAGTGACAATGGGAAAATAGGAGAAATACCATTAAGTCTTGTTAAATTAAATAAACAGAAGGCTACCAGCCTGAGGCTGTGTCTGTAGTTTGAGCTCCTTTATAATGAACAGTAACCTAAACAAGTACATAAATAACCTGAAAACCTAAACTACAAATACAATAAATACCCGTATCTCAGCCAATCACAAGTAGCCAAGCTTCAGGCAATCACAGCCTGCCAACTGATCAAACTGTCCAAATAAGGCAAATGTGGATCTGCAACCAGTCAAATTATTTCTGTGCAGTACTTTACTTCCATTATCTATAAATGCTGCTTATGGAGCTACCTGAACCTTTTCTGATTCTCTGAGCACTGCCCAATTCACAAATTGTTCTTTGCTCAAATAAACTCTGCTAAATTAAATTGTCTGATGTTTTTCTTTTAAAAGGCAAAAGTAAAAATTGAGAAAGATCTTTTGTTGGCCAAAATTTAATCAAGTTCCTAAAACTTTTCCTAGAGCTATCTGTACACTTCCTTTAAAAACTGAGTTTTAGCAAAGAGCTCTGCTAAGTTACTGTGTTAAATGATGAACCACCTGGAACAGGAAGAGAAGGCAGTCTAACCATAACAGGAAGCCCGCAGACAGGGTAAGTTAGGTGCCAGGAAACCAGGTCTGAAGACAAGGTCAGGGAGTGTAGTCACAGTGCATGCAATTAGGAAGGCTCTTGGAGGAGGTGAGGACATAAGGAAAAATAAAAAACCCATAGAAACAAAACAAACAGAAAAACCTCCCACCTTCAGATGGTGCCTGATCCTGGCCTGTTTACATCAAGAATCCTGTTAGGTCAGTTTAGCCAGAATCCCCTTATCTGTGGTGTTTCCTTTTGGTAATTTTTAATCCACAACCCCAACTCCATTCCTTGGCTATAAATTCCTATTTCCAATGCTATATTTGGAGTTGAGCCCAATCTCTTCCCCTAATGTAGGATCCTGTCACAATGCTTCTTGAATAAAGTCTTCCTTACAGTGCTTTAACAAACATCATGGTATATATTTTTTCTTTAATAAGATATAACCCATTGAGGTTTACAATAGCAAACATTTTATCCCTGTAATTGTTCAAAGGCCAGAGAAAGAGAAAAGCAATCCCTGACAGTTCCAAACTGTGCACTCACAGCTGGACCTTGGTGCTTTTGTGTGGAGCACAAATAATTTCACAGAACATTAGCATCATATAAAGCTACTCTCTGCTACAGTGACAGGTCACGAGAAAACAAGACTCCGTTATAATCATGCTATGATATTGACAAAAATATAAATATTGTCCAAACTACACAAAAAATATGATCAAACATCCTCTACCCTGACCATTGTGAGTCACTGGTCGTGTTCTCCGTCGTTCTAGGTAAGTTTATCACACTTCTCAACCACAGAATCACTCAGGATCCAAACCAGAAAACTTAGCTTCCTTAAAAGTTTTCCCTAAATTATCTTGGAGTAGGGGATCAGCAAAGGAGACTGTCACGTTCTCTAGTTCATTGTGGGTTTCGTGACTCCTTGCAAGCAAAGGCCATGCATAGCTCAGACGTTCAGGATGCGCCTGACTGCTTATTATTTACTACTTTCATCAACAGATATGTGCTACTATGCAATCAATACTTGCTGGATTAATTACTTTATGTCCACAGTTATTTCAAAATCTGGCTGAGCACGGTCACAACTGTCTTGATAGAAAGTAGAAAGGGTAAACCGGATGATAGTTGAACAAACTCCGCGGCGAAATAAAAACAACAGCACCGGGTTTGGTTTTATTTCTGGTGCCAGCAAGCCACAACTCTCCCCTCAGGGAAACCGCAGAGGGACCTCCCCCACTGCTGCAGCTCGCTCTGCGCAGGCGCCATTTCCGTAGTACTCATGCGCTGGTCCCAAGCTTGCGTTCCGGACTCGAAGGCTTGGATTGGTTGCCTGTTCCAGCCCAGGGAACCGGAAGTTCCCTCTGGACGCGGAGGGGCGGGACGCCGTGGCTGCGCCTGCGCTTTTCGCTGAGCTACGTCGGGGTTTGTTTCAGGGAAGGGCCATCTTTTGTTTCTAGCAGGCCATACCCTCTCTCAGAGGCTCTCCGGTGTGCGGTGGGCCGGGTAGGCCCTATCCTGCACCTTTCTCTCCTCCAGCTGAGTTCGCCGGTGGGAGCAGACGTTTCCAGGCGGCCGCTACTCCTGTACTGACTTCCATCCAGGCTTTAACTTCGGGATAGTTGGCAGCAAGCTTTGGTTAAGCGCTCGGCCCCATCCACCGGAATTTGTTCCCCAGCCTGGGTGGGGCCATGGGCTGTCCTTCCCCTTGCTCTGTCTTTACTAGGGGTCATTATTCGGGAAGGGGCCTAGTAAGGTGTTGCAACGCCCCTGTCACCATTGGGCATCATTTTTTTTTCTGTAGAAGGAACTCTTTATGAAAGTGGAGAGTTTGGTGTGGGTTAATCCTACAAAGTTAAATTTTTCTCTGGGTCTTAAAAAGATATAAACAAATCTGGGTTACTGCTGATCTGGGTTACCAGTTTAGGAGACTTTCACTATGATCTTTTCATGTTTCTCAGGGTTTAGACTATTTTAATGCAGATGTGTGAACTGTACTCATAAATTAGCTTTTGTTGGCAAGCTTCTATATGTACTCCGTGAACAAATATTTCAGGTCTCCTCTTGCTGGCACTTTAAAAAGTTTTCTTTTTAAAATATATATTTAGCAGTACAGGTGTATATCTGAGCATTATCCACTTTAGCATGTGTTCTAAAACCTCTGTCCAAGGCTGGGTGTGGTGGTGCACACTTGTACTCCCAGCACTTAGGAGGCTGAGGCAGGAGGGTTGCCATGAATTCGAGGCCAACCTGGGCTACAAAGTGAGTTCAAGGGAAGCCTGAACTGCATAGTGAAACCCAGTCTGAAAAAAATAAAAAATAAAACTGCTGTCCAATGAGATAGCTACTGGTTCCATAAAGCTTGAACAGTTGAAATATGACTAGTCAGAACTGAGATGACCTATAAGTGCAGCAAATTTGGGTGAAGTTCATATTTTTAAAACTCTCAATTTGTTTATATCAATTACATGTTGAAAAGACAATATTGGGGGCCAAGGAGATGTAGTTCAGTGACAGAGTACATGCTTAGTCCCTTGTTAAATCCCCAGCAACGTATTGATAAAAGAGAAAGAAAAGACAATATTTTGGATGCACTGGCTTACCATAACAATAATATATTCATAACTATATGTAATTGTATTTTTATAAAAATTATATATTAATACAAAATATTTAAATATGTAATGTATTTGTATCAATTATGACTTTATATGTGTATATTTACATTTGCATATGTTTATGTTCTTTATAAGTATATTTATAGCTATATATACATGAATATATAAATATATTTATAAATATATATTTCTTATATAATTATATAATACATACTGTATATTTTTAATGTATAACTAATACCATATATTATTAATTTAATATATAACTAATACTATATATTATTAATATATTGTTAATATGTTATTATTTTCACCTATTTTTATTTTTAACCTGTCCATTGGAAAATTTTGTATTTTTGACTTGAAGTATATTTCTGTGAGATAACACTGATCTAGAAGGGATCAACGAGGTGCCTGAAGCCTGCCTGTGTTTTACAGATGTTCACCCAACCCCTGCTCTGGAATAGTAGATATTTTTAAATCTTACTTGTACAACTATCTAACTTTCAGTTAGGCTTATTATGTGATGTGCATAATTCTAAGCAGTTTATAAAGACTGTCTCATTTAATTCTCATATTAGTCCTCAGATACTGGATATCCCCTATTTTGTAGATGAGGAAACTGAGGCACACAATAATTAAGAAACTTAGCCAACTTGCTCACCTCCTTTCACTTCTAGGAACTGTCATGCAAAGGCTTGACTTCTCAGACCCACTTGCTTAGCTCATAGTGCACACCATGGTTTGCTTTAATCTTGGAATGTTAGAGTTAGAATTGAGATGGGCTGGTGGCACACACCGGTAATCCCAGCAGTTCGGAGGCTGAGGCAGGAGGATCGCCAGGAGTTTGAGGCCAGCCTAGGCTGCATAATGAGTTCAATGTTAGCCAGAACTACATAGCAAGACTGTCTCAAAAAAAAAAAGCTGGGCATGGTGGCGCACACCTGTAATCCCAGCACTTGGGAGGCTGAGGCAGGAGAATCTTTGTGAGTTTGAGACCAGCCTGGGCTACAAAGTGAGCTCAAGACCAGCCTGAACTGCATAGCGAGACCCTGTCTCAAAAACATGCACAGAGAGAGAGGCAAACAGAGAGAGAGAGAGAGATGGGCTTAGCCTCCCAGGGAAGAAACCAGGTGGCACTGGGCTTAAGTCCAGTGAGCACAAGCAAGCTGGTCTGTAGTGAAAAGCAATGGAGCTCAAATCAGAGAAGAGAGCAGATCCTGGATGCTTGGCCACCTGTTGAAATAAAATATTAGTTGAGTAATAGTAAACACTGGGCAAGTGTGTATGGTGAATAAGACACATGTGCTTATTCCCTTCTGGTATTGTGGGGAAGACAGACAAAAAATGTTTTTCAAATGTGATAGGAAAATCATTGTGCAATTATGTGATGTTTTAACGGGTTTTGCTCACTTGCAGGATGGAGATAAGCTGTATCACTGTCTTGGGCTTATTATACAGATGGAGATTACATGAGCGTGTATGACACATAGGCTTGCTCGGTGCCACTGTCAAGAGGTAAGCAAGAGAGTGGATCTCAAGAATTCTATACACTATGACACTTAAAACATTACAGTTGTAATTTGTAGAGGTTTTCAGGTAGGTTGTACAGGTGATGTTTCAGTACTTTCTGATTTAGTTAAGACTTGCCTAGCAAAACCCAAAGTCAGAGAGGCTCTGCACGTTTGGTCAAGGAGAGGCACTGCAGATGTCTTTGGGCCTGATGGCAGCCTGTCTAGGAGGTCCTGCTGGGCTTTAGGGCCAGTGGGGTTGGGAGTTGTGCCTGTGTGTAGTTTAAAAGTGTCTCAGCTGGAAAACTGAACAAACACCCAGGCCCTACCCTCAGAGAGTCTTGTTCATTCTGTGTAACTGAGGCTCTGGCATTAGTTTATTTTCTCATTGTCTATTTTCCCCCCATATGGTTCTAATTTACAAGCAGGGTTGAGGAACAGCCAGAGGGAGAGACAGACACAGACACAGCTAGTCAGACTGACTCAGGGACCAGCTAGAGCAAAATACAGAGCTATGAAGTGGGCAGTGCCCATCTGGGGTTGAGGGTAGTCATGGGGGAGTCCTGGGGGCACTTTTCATCACCTGGCTGAGGAGCTTGGGCTGTATCCTGCAGGCAGAGGGGCACCTTTGAAGGGCTTTAAGCAGGACAAGGAGAGACTATCTTGCAGTGTTCTGTACTGGAGGGCGGTACCTCTGACAGAGCGCCAGCCATCGGGGTGAAGGCAGTGAAAGAAACAATTGCAACTGGCCAGGTGGTGGAGAGCCCAAGCACAGTTAGGAATCTGCCTTCTGTGCATTGTGATTGGCTCGTTTCTTCTTGTTATACTCACTAGGCTGTCAGCTCCTTGGAGGACAAGACTCTTTAGGCTCAGCACCCAGCACATTCCAGCTGCATGATAAATATTTGTGGAGTGAATTATGTAGAACTAAATTGACCTTCAACTTACTTTATTCCTGGATGGTTGTTCTCAAGATTCTATGTCCCATTGGCTTCCCTGTTACTTTCTAGGCAGCAAGTACTTTATATCCATGTGGTGGTTTCACAAGAATAGAAAGTAGGGCAGGATTTAAGTGCTATGAAAATTATGGAAGAGAATGACAAAGCTGTATGGGGAATGTTCATAATTTTAAAAATACAATTAGCATATGATCTAGCAATTCCACTTGGGGTACACAACCAAAAGAATTGAGACCAGGGACTTGAGGGTGTAGCTGTATACCTGTGCTCACAGCAGCATTATTCACAGCGGCCAACAGGCAGAGCAAGCCAAGTGCCCATCAACAGACAAATGGATAAACAAAATGTGGCCTGAATACGCAATGGAGTGTTGCTTAGTCTTAAGAAGGAAGGAAATTTAGACACGTGGTGCAATATGGATGAACCTTGAGGATCACATATGAAACAGAATAAACCAGACCCAAAAGAAGAGGCCCCCTATGATTCTGTATCTGTGAGCCCCGAGAGTAGAGCCCTCCACTGGGGCAGAAAGTAGGATGTGGCTGCTGGGACATGAACCAGAAGCTGTTTAATGGGCACAAAGATTCAGCTCTGTGGGACAAAAAGAGTTACAGAGACGGCAGTACAGCAGTGCAAACGTACTTAACAGTGCTGGGCTGTACACATAAAAAGGGTTAAAGTGGTAACTTTCATGTTTTGTATATCTTTCCATGGTTAAAGTTTTCAAATAAATATTAAGAAAAGGTAAATGAACCAAACATGAGAGCTGCGAATGCCGCTGAGTGGTAGAGCACTTGCCCAGCACATGCATGGCCCTGGGGTCCACCCCCAGCACCAAAAGAAGAAAATAGTAAAGTGCTTTTAGGTTGTTTACACATGAATACATTAACTTCTGTAGATTTCTACAAATAAGTGAAAGTTTTGCTGGTAAGACAAATGACTGCTTTCCTAGTCCTGAGCCCCGGAAGCTGCAGTTAGAATCCCCTTTCAGATACTCTGGCCCTCAGCGGAGAAATGCTGACCCAAGTCATACCTGTGTCAGTCACTGTGTGCACAGTCTAGGCCTGTCCCTTACTGGCCACCTTATTTCTTCAGTACCGCTACACAGAGCACAGGTGAGTGTTGCTCTGTGCAGAAACTTTCCAGCAGGTGGGGCAGGGCCCAAGTGTCCCAGGCAGCTTGAAACGTGTCATGTGGCTTGACTGCTTAACTTCTCCAACATCTGAAGCTGCCACTTAGAGATACGCCCAGCTACTGAGGGGATGTGTTTTTATATTTCTGTGCTATTCTGCCTGGTTTTTGTTATCAAGCTTTTGATTCTTTTTCTTTCTTTCTTTTTTTTTTGGGGGGAGACAGGTTCTCACTTTGTAGCCCAGGCTGGCCTTGAACTCACAGCAATCCTCCTGCCTCAGCCTCCCAAGTTCTGAGATCATGCGCATATGCCACCACACCAGCAAGCCTTTGGTTCTTAGGAAGACCTCTTTTACTGTTTGCAGTCTCTGAAAATAGAATTTTCAAAAGAAAAAAGAATGACCTGTAAGTATCCATTCTCAATAATTAGGAAAATTTTCTGAAGATCCTGAATTGATGGTCCACTGAGTGACTGTTACACTGGCTTTAAAAAACAAAAGAATAACTATTCAAGTTTTCTCCATAGCAGTGTAAAACATTGCAAGCCACAGACTCTCGGGCGTTGTTGAGCTACCCTTGCAGGGAAACAGCAGTGGCTGGGAAGCTCAGAGCTGTGGCCTGGGCCATGTCACCTTGCTGTGCTTGGAGACAGAGTTTAAGGAGACAGTCAGCTATTTGAGATTCAGTGGTCACCTTTTGAAAATGCACAAAGTGGCAGGTGCTGTAACTACCCTTAAGAAGCTACCTTCTTTCAGAGGGAAGGTGGGGTTGACTAATCTCCTCCCCCTGCTGCCTTTCAACAGGCAGGTATCTCCAGTGTATGTAACTTATAAAGGAAAATATATGCAAGCTCATCACTAAAATGAATAGAATAAAAGTCACCCAATCGCTTAGCCTGCAGAAAATACCACTCTTACTTTTATGTATTTGTTTATAGCCTTTTCATATGTGATTCTAACGCCTTTATTCAGATGTAATTCACCTGCTATACAATTCAACCATTTGTTTAGTTTATTTTTAATACAACCATGGTTTTTATTGTTATATATTAGTTTTGTCATATTTATAAAACATAGGGCGCTCTGTATGATTCTGATAGAATTTTTAAAAATTTTCTTGCTTTCAATTTTTAAAAATGCATTTATTTTTTATTAGTACATTTTCAATTCTTGTTTGTAATTCATGAGTTTATAGTCATCTTGGGAGTGGTTACTTGTACATACTATAGCTTGTCTGTTTTTTTAATTCCCTCCCCCTTCCCTCCCTCCCCCCCTCCCCCACTGGTTCCCCATCCCCTTTTCCATACTTGTTTTTTTGTTTTTGTTTTTGTTGGATTTTTTTTGAGACAGGGTCTTGATATGCAGTTCAGGCTGCCCTCGAGCTCACTTTGTAGCCCACCCTGGCCTCGAATTCACAGTAATCCTCCTGCCTCAGCTTCCCCAAGAGCTGGGATTATAGGTATGTGCCACCATGCTTGGCTTTTTCATACTTGTTGATATTATTTGTCATAGCTCATGTGTAGTGTATACTGTTCACATTAAGTAAGGTTATTAGGTTCCTGTATATGGCACATCTTTATTCCTATTTCCCCTTCCCCTCCCCCTCCCCCCTCTCCTTGTTCCCTTGGACCACTTCCCTACTCCAAGAAATCTGTCCCCTTGTCCCTTTCTATCCATCCTTATCATTCTCTTTGTTTGCACATTGCCTCACTCAAATGAGAGATACCATATGGTATTTGAGCTTGTGTGTCTGGTTTACTTCACTCAACATTACATTTTCCAGGTGCATCCATTTTCCTACAAGTGTCTCAAGCATGTCATTCTTTAGCGCCTAGTAGTATTCCATTGTATATAGATCCCACATTTTATTTATCCAGTCATTTGTTGATGTCACCCATTTATTTACTTGGTTCTGTTTTTTTGAGACAGGGTCTCCCTGTGTCCTCCAGGCTGGCTTTGAACTCACTATGTAACCCACACTGGCATCAAACTCATGGCAGTCCTCCAACCTCAGCATCCCAAGCGTTGGGACTGCAGGCATAGGTCACCATGCCCAGTGATCACCCATTCAAGTGGTTCTTAGTATGTTCATCATTGTACAACCCATTGCGACAATCAACTTGAAATTTTTGTCATTGTTCCCTAAGAAAAGCCCTGTACCTGTTACCAGCCTCGCCCTTCCCTTTTTACTCCACTCCCCTTCTCCCCAAGCCATACCTAGTCAACCACTGTTTCTCTCTTTGTAGATTTGGTTACTCTGGACATTTCCTATAAAAGAAATCATACAATATGTGGTGTTTTTGTGTCTGGCTTCTTTCACTTAGCATAATGTCCTCAAGGTTCATCCATGTTGCAGCATGAATCAGCACTTCATTTGTGTCGTATTCTACTATATGGATATACCACATTTTACTTATATACTAAGTTGATGCACATTTGGGGTTTTTCCATTTTTTAGCCATTGTGACTAATACTGCTATGACTATAAAAAAAAAACTTTTGCATGGACATAATTTCATTTCTCTTGAGTACATTTGTTGGATCATATGGTAAGTCAGTGTTGGATCTGGTGTCTACTTAATTCTACATCCTGATTTTTTTTACATAACATTATGTTATGACTGTTTTCCCATGTCACTAAATATTTTCTAAAAATCTAATTTTACATTACATTATTACATTATTATATACATTATTATATCTTCCGAAGAGTGTGCTATATTTTTAACCATTCTCTTGTCTTGTGCCCTTCTAATTTTCTTCTGAATCTGAAGAAAATTCTTACATATACATCCTCCACATCTCTCATGTCTTTGAAGTAATTTACAGAAGTAGAATAACTGACCAAAGTTACATTTCATTTTAGGGAAATTGTCAGATGGTTTCTAGAGTGACTGCATCAATTTTTTCTGTAATTCAGTATTGTTACCATATGTGTGTTTAGTGATGATTATTTAATATAAAATGGAGCCCATGGAATTTGAAAAAATTGAGGCCCTGCCATCAGGATGTTTACAGTGCATTCACATTTAGACCAGACAGATTAATGTAAATCTAGGGGCTTTATATAGACAGGGTACGTTGTGTGGAGAGAAAAATACACATCAAATAAAGTAAATATTTGCCTGCCCATGAGGAGATTCCTGTAGACATAATCATGTACCAACTTCTTGCACTTAAAAATTGCTTTAAAAAACAAAAGTGTAGAAGCTGGGCTGAGACAGGAGGATCCCAAGTTCAAGTCCAGCATGGGTGATGTAGTGACTTAGCAAGAACCTGTCTCAAGGAAAAAAAAAAAAAGGAACCACAGACTGGGGCTGTAGCTCAGTATATAGGCCCTGAGTTCAGTCCCTAGCACTGAAAACCAAAACGAAAAACCACCCTGTGTGAAAACCACCCTGTGTGAAAACCACTTAGTCCAAAGTCATAAATCACCCAGATTGTTTACCCCATTGTTCAATGACTCAGACGGCCATCCAGTGCAGCCTGTGGACTTTTGGCACCCAGTGCACCTAACTTCAGCCGCTTCCCATCCTATGCTGTCCTACAATTTCTTTAGATTCCTTCAGACATCTGCATCCTTCTTTCCTCTTGTTTTTTATTCTTTCATGTACACAAAAGCACCACCTTAAAGATATAAAATCAGCAAGTATTTCAGTTGTATTGCTGAATATGAGGAAAAAAACACCCAGCATTGCTCAGCATTCCCATAGTGATGCTGACACGGGCATGATTTCACCCCAGCAAGATCAAGTTCCACCCAGATGAAGTGACTAATCTTGGTCTAGAAAGACACTGACTTACACAGTTGGAGAGAGAAAAAGTTAGAGCTGATCCTCCAACTAAGTCTCTTTTAATGTGGCAAAATGCTCTGTAATACCATGTTTTTCTTCAACTACTAGGAATAAAACCCTTGAAACTCTTATCATTCCACATCTCAGATTCCACTTTGTGCCACAACCCATGCATTTCCACATTACCTTACTCCTTCAGAAAACAGTGCATAGGTAACTGGTAGAAAGTGCTCTTCCATTATCCAGGAGCTGTGACTAGAAAAAGTGAGCCTAAGAAATTGAAATTTCTTTGTTTCCTTGCAGCTGTGAAGATGTCTGACAAAAACCACACAGCTGCCAAAGCTTCCCTTATTGAGCAACTGATGTCTAAAAGGAATTTTGAGGATCTTGGCAGCCATCTTACTGAACTAGAAATGATTGATGTGACAAAGGAACATCTCCAGGAGACAGATGTGGTCAGGGCTGTGTACAGAGTCCTCAAGAACTGTCCCTCGGTGGCTTTGAGAAGGAAAGCCAAGTGTTTGCTGTCAAAGTGGAAAGCTCTTTATAAGGATACTCATTTCAAAACAAGGGACAGCTTTAAATTATCCTCCCCAGGTGGTAGCAAAGGAGAAAATGCAAGACTTTCTTATGACCAGAGTCAAGATGAAGGGATGGGCAGCTGTAGTTCTGGTTCTCTGCCCTGCTCCCAAGATGTTGCAACCCCTACCAAAATGATCATGCCTCAAAACACCACTCATCAAATGGACCCTAAGGAAGAACATTTCGGGAACAGTGACCCTAAAGCCACCAGCAGTGGGTCAGATGATTTGCTGGATCCCATGACGCCCATGAGAACCAAATGCATCGAGCTGCTTTATATGGCTTTAACAAGTTCTGCCACAGATCAGGCAAACACTGATTTGTGGCAAAACTTTGCAAAAGAAATCGAAGAGCACATTTTTACCCTTTACTCAAAGAACACCAAAAAATATAAAACCTGCATCAGAAGTAAAGTGGCTAACTTAAAGAACCCCAGCAATTGTCACTTGCAACAAGACTTGCTCTCTGGGACCACGTCTCCAAAAGAATTTGCCGAGATGACCACCATGGAGATGGCAAACAAGGCACTAAAGCAGCTGAGAGCTGCCTACACAGAGTCCTGTATCCAGGAACATTACCTTCCCCAAGTGACTGATGGCACACAGACGGACAAAATCAAATGCAAACGCTGTGAGAGATTCAATTGCAAGGTCACTACGATTGCCAGAGGGACACTTTTCCTTCCAAGTTGGGTGCGGAATTCAAACCCAGATGAACAAATGATGACCTATGTGATTTGTAATGAGTGCGGTGAGCAGTGGTACCATAGCAAGTGGGTGTGCTTGTAATTGGAAGTGGATATTCCCTTAGTAACAGATACCTCGAGGGATAACTTGTATTTGTGCAACCCTTTTGTGCTTGTTAAAAGAACTTAGATATACCATTCTTTTTTTTTTTACTTAAAAATGCATACTTTATTTTAGTGGCAAGCATTTTCATGAATATTAAGAGGCATGGTTGGGCTCATAAGCAGAAGGTTTTTATACAACCTGGATTTATTTCATATCATATATGCATAGGTATGTGTGTAAATTTTTTTCAAGTTTCCTCAAAGTCTCTTGCACTATTTAATTTCATGTGAAACAGTATTTATTTTTGTGGTACTGGAGACTGAACCCAGGGTCTTCTCACTGAGTAACATGCCCGGCTCTTTTATTTTTTTTTAATTTTGAGTCAGAGTCTTGGTAAATTTGCCAGGCTGGCTTCAAACTTGTGATTCTATTGCCTCAGCTTCCTTAATAGCTGGGACTACAGGCATGTACCACCACAGCTGTCTCAAACTGTCTTTTGACCAGGCTTGGTAGCACACACCTGTAATCCCAGCACTCTGGAGGCTGAGGCAGGAGGATCATTGCAAGTTTGAGGCCAGCCTGGGCTACAAATCGAGCTCAAGGCCAACCTGAACTGCATAGCGAGACCCTGTCTGAAAAAGACAAAAAAAAAAAAAAAAACCTGTCCTTTGTTGTTGTTCTTGTTGTTTTAAGACAAAGTCTAGCTATGCAGTTCAGGCTGGTCTTGAATTCACTTTGCAGCCCAGGCTGGCCTCAAACCTGCAGTGACCCTCCTGCCTCAGTCTCTCAAGTGCTGGGATTATAGATGTGCACCACCACACCGGAAAGAACTGTTCTTTCTTTTTTTTTTTTTTTTTTTTTGAGACAAGGTCTCACTTTGTAGTACAGGCTGGTCTTGAACTCACTTATATAGCCCAGGCTGGGCTCGAACTAACAGCAGCCCTCCTGCATCAGCCTCCCAAGTGCTGGGATCATGAGCATGTGGTACCTTGCCTGGTTAAAGCTTTCAATAAGGTAAACACAAATACAAATCTGCTGACCAAGTACCTGTTCTCTAGGGTTGTTGTTGCCTTAGGATGCTGTTCTTCCTAGCTGTAAACAATCCTGGATTGTTTGTCTCACCAGTTACTAAGTTTTGAGTTAAATAAGACAGAATTGCTGTGTAAAAGCCAAATGTCTTGATCATTCCCAGGTTTGTGGGCTCACATCTCAGTGTGGCTGGAATAGAAACTCAGCTGAGACTGTTGCTGTGAGGTAACAGCTTGATGTGTCCTTGGGGGTCTCTGGAGAGGCCAATCTGTAAAATAGGGTGTGAATATGTCTGAGCCTTAACAGTATCAGGAAGACAGTGATCAAGAAAATTAGTAAGTATTGTTGCTACAGTATTTTTGTCATGGAATTTAGATTGCTTTTTGCTTATTCTGCCCACTGAATTGCCATATAAAATTTATACTTTCTTAAAAATCTCTTTTTCCTAAGGCCAGACTAGCTTTGATAGTTTAAAATAAGGATACACAAATAGGGGCATAGCTCAGTGGTAGAGTGCCTGGCTTACATGCATGAAGCCCAGGCTTTAATACCTAGTTCAACACCAAGTAGCGAGAAAACAAAAATTAAACACCCCCAACCCCCAAAATACATGGTATACACTCTGTGCCTCTGTGCACATGTGTGTGCATGTGGTACCTGGGATTGAACCCAGGGCCTTTTTACTGAACTCTGTCCCCAGCTCTTTTTTGAGACAAGGTCCCCTGAAGTTGCTAAGTTGCCCAGGATAGCCTGGAACTTGTGATCTTCCTGGTTCAGCTTCCCAGAGGGCTGAAATTAGAGACATGTGCCACCTCACCCAGGTGTAAATTGCCTTGATTTTAATAATCTGCCTTTTTATTTATTTATTGGGGGCTGAAACAGGGTCTCACTTTGTAGTCCAGGCTGGTCTTGAACTCACTATGTAGCTCAGACTGGCCTTGAACTCATGGTGATCTTCCTGTCTCAGCCTCCTGAGTGCTGGGATTATAGGCATGTGCCACCATAATCTGCCTCTTTAAAAAAGTAGAATGTTTTCTTCTTATTTTCTGGCAATTCTGGAGCTTAAGACGAATTGGGAAAAGAATAAGCAAAGGACCTCAGGAATGCCAGCATAGTATGTACTGTATATACTTTGTCTAAGAGACCACCACAAGCAACTACTATCGTGCCTCACTAAGGAGTGAGTAGTACAGTGCCTCATTTGATATTAAGTCCAAATATTGTCCCTGTCTAGCTCAGATATAGCTACCAGGAGAACTAAGCATCACTTATCATCTACATTTTTTTTATTCCTGGTGAGAACATTTGCAAATCACAATGAGACTCGTAGAACCCTTGCAGAGAAAGGCAATTTCCTGAGAAGTGAATCCTTTCCTTGGGGTAGAGTGTGGAAGCCCTGGATAAGATCAGATACAGAGCTTAGCTCTTAAGGCTAAGCTTTTGAAATGCCCTCCGCTTTTAACTGTGACACCCCACTCTAACAAAACTGAGGCAGAATATTCAGCTTTTACCTTGGACTGTTCACATCCTAAAGGAAGGAGCTCCTCTGAAAAAGAAGGTCCCAAAGAGAAGTAAGAGGGTCCCAAAGAGAAGCTGTTTCTCCCAATTTCTGAAAGAATTGGTAGAAATAAAGAGCCATTTCTTTATACTAGCTTTTGGGAATCTTCAAACATTTTTGGCAAGCTAAATCTAGACTACTTAAGTGGGCATGGTTGCATTCCTATAATCCCAGCACTCAGGAGGCTGAGGCAGGAGGATCTTTGCAAGTTTGAGGCCAGCCTGGGCTACAAAGTGAGCTCAAGGCCAGTCTGAATGGCATAGCAAGACCCTGTCTCAAAAAGACAAAAAAAAATCTAGACTAGTGAATCTTAGACCCAATAAAAATCCTAAGCAATTGACCCAAATCTGTGAACCAGACAAACTGGCAACTACAAGATATTAAAGAAACAATAGCACTATGTTTAAAATAGGCAGGCAGTATCCTATAGTGAGTACTACTCCTAAAGCTTTGATATTCTCTGATTGAGTTCTAGTATTTATAAGCAAAGGAGGTGTCTTCCCAAAGTAAGAGTTTTCATGAATGATAGACATTAGCTTACTTTGCTCCTTTAGATACTTAAAACACATGAAGTAACTGTTTTCTATTTGATTTATTTACTGAATTGTATTGCACTAAGGGTTACACTTCTAATTTGCTTTTCCTAAACTAGCTAGGGTATCCTGATCACAAGTGTAATATGGGTAGCTGTGTTTTGTCATCACTAAAAACAAACAAAGTTAAAAGAGTTTTGTATTTTCCAATAATATGACTTACTTTAAAAGAAAGTCCAATTATTTACTTGGGAGGCTGAGGCAGGAGGATCCCTGTGAGTTCAAGGCCAGCCGCACTACATAGTGCAACTTTATCTCAAAATCAAAAACAAAACAAAATTTAGTTATTGTGACATGTTGATCAAAGCACAAATAGAAATGGTCAGAATTGGGGGCGTATGGTGTTTATCCCCCCCCCACCCCAGTGCATTGCACCCTCTGCAGAAGAAATAGTCTAGACATTCACTTAAGACCAGACAGCTACAAATACACAGAATGTTATACTGGGCCTTCTCTCAGAGCTGTTTTTAGAGCTGGGAACTGAATAAACCAAACAGCTCTGCATCATTAGGACAGGATCTTGTTTTGTGTGGAGACCTTCTTCAGAAACCCATTCCCAGTTTTATCTGTCACCTGCAAACAACACTAGAGAGAATATTTTTGGAAATACTTATCATTATGCTTTATCCAAGCCACTAGTTATACTAGATCCCAAATCTCTTTCCATATCATGCAGTGTTTGTCTGTTTCCTTTGTAAACAGGGTCTCACTCTGCAGTTCAGGTTGGCTTTGAATTCACTATGTAACTCAGGCTGGCCTTGAATTCCTGGTGATTCTCTTGCCTCAGCCTCCCAAATGCTGTGTGCCATACAGTTTTAAAATCAAACCAAACTAAAGCTGAAGACAACCAAAAATGGTCTTGAAAGTCTGGGGTAGAGCTTAGTGGTACAGCATTTGCTTAATATAGACAAAGTCCTGGGTTCAGTCCATCACACTAGAGGATAAAAACACAACAACAAAAAAAACAAACTCCCACAAAAACTGGTCTCTAGAGATTACGAAGTCTCCTTGTGAGGGCCCATTAGGTCCTAGGATAGTCGGAGCCTTCGGTGTTTTAGAAATCCAAACCATTATATACATATGCCAGGGCAGCCACCAGTGCCCTTACACATTTAAGCCTTGAAGTTTGATCAGATGTCACACACAGGTGGAAAGCTTATCTCTCCTGATCATTCCAGTCTTCATCCTTGCGTAGTCCACACCTAGTTTGCCAGCTTATACACTTTCCAGCTGGAATGTAGGGAGAGAAGTAAAACAGATCTAACCTATGTTGGAAATATTCAGGCGGTGAAATGTCCTGAGGATTCAAAACAAAACCAGAGTAGTCAGAAGATGTTCTTCTGTATATGAGGGTTCTTGAATCAAATTAGTGAGGACTCTAAGAGAGAGTGGAGGGGAGAAAAGGCACTTGTCAGTCACAGACACTGTTTATCACTCTCAGATAAGGAGAAAAAAATGAACTTGGATAGCAGGAAGAAGCAAAGTCCTCTAGGGTCTTTAGACATTTGAGAAAGATACTCAGATGTGTGCAGTTCTATTGCTTTTCCCTGGCAGAACATATGGCAGAACCTTGGGTACTCACCTGCCCGAAGCCAGGTTACTCTGATGGTCTGTAACTATGTTGCTAGCAGGACTGTTGTTGCCACAGAAGCTGGCTGAGCCCCCAGACAAATGGGGAGCTATTTGTTCCCACAAACTGCATCTTCGTCGCAAGGGAGGCACTGCCATGTGCTCTCAGCCGGAGCCTCTTGTCCACAGTTCCTGGTCTGGTTGACCATGTCCTGCTCAGTACAGCTCATGTCGTCACAGCTTGAAATATGTGACCAAACAGCTGTGCATCATTAGGACAGGATCTTGTTTCGTGTGGAGACCTTCTTCAGAAACCCATTCCCAGTTTTATCTGTCACCTGCCAATTTGTTTGTGACATCAGGATGATTCTTTCTGCACTTGATTAGATGATAAGGAAAGCTGAAGGCCTTGATCTGGTGGTTTTATCATAGGGATGCTGTAATGGCTTTTTAGCGCCCGGGGAGGCAGTGTCAGTGTCTTCTGTGCAGAAAACATGGAGCCCTTTCAATTGCTCAGTGGTGCCATGCTTGCCCCACAGCTGTGCCTGGGCAATGGTCACTTACAGTCCCTGGCACCAGCCAGAGAAACCATTCTGAAGACAATCCTAAGAGGGAAGGAAAGTGGTTTGCTGATACACCCACCGCTATCACTAAGAGTTTTCCTTTGGGGAGAGAGAGTAGATGACTATTTTCATTGTGCTTTGTGGCTGTTTAGTACCACACTGTACTCAGAGTGGAACTGAGAGCAGCTGCACATAACTGAGAGCCTGTTAGAAATGCAGGCCCACAGGCTCCCTGCTACTGGATCTGAATCTGCATTGTGGCACAATCCCCACGTGACCCGTGAGGATACTTTCAGAAGCACTGCCTTAGCAATAGGTCTGTGATTCTCAGAAGTGGCTGCATATTAGAACCTCTCAGGCTGGGTGTGGTGGTGCCACGCCTGTAATCTCAGCACCCAGGAGGCTGAGGCAAGAGGGTCTCTGTGAGTTCCAGGCCAGCCTAGGCTACATAGTCCGTTCAAGACTAGCCTGAACTACACAGTAAGACCCTCTGTCAAAAAAAAAAAAAGAAGGGAAAGAGGAGGAAGAGGAAGGAGGAGAAGAAACCCACCAGTGCCAAGGACCCAGCCTAAAACAACTCGGTCCAAACCTGTGGGATAGGGCCCAGGCTTTGATATTGCCTTTGGTGTTTCTTAAGGTATTTTTAGATGCACTCAAGAGCATGAGAACTACTCATAAATAGGCTCTTGTTTGATCCTTTTTATAGCGCTACGAAGTACGCGTTCGTTTGGAGACTTTATAGATGAAGAAACAGGTTCGCAGAGCTCCAATGACTTGCCCAAGCCACATGGCCATAAATAGCCCGGCTCACACTGATCCCTGATTTTCTTCATCTGTAGTCATGGCCTGAGACTGGCTCAGTAGTGATTTCTGAGCAGTGCACTTCTGGAGATGGAGGGCAAAGTAAACGATGCCTTCCAGTCACCTTGGGTGGCCAGAGCGTCGTGCTTTCCCCCTTGCTTTTCTCACGTTGCTCATCTCCCCTGGATCACAAAAGTTACCCTAGAACTCACTCTACCATTCCAATTTGGTTTGGAGCTCTCTTGCAGACTTGAAAGAACTGTGTATTTTTTTCCTCTTTGCATGAGTTCTTCCTAAACTCTGTGACATTTCATTTCTGATGCTAGGATTGTCTCTGTTCTGAAGGGCTTGCGTTAGATCTGTAGCTCAAATTCTGCTTTAGTGTAAATGGCAATAATCTGTCAGAGGAAGTCTTTCACTTCAGCCTTTGCATCTACCCATACCTATTTACCTAATAAATAAATTGAAAGTGTTCCTTGTTTTTTATAATTTTACAGAGTTTACTTCTGAGTTATCTACAAACCTACACATTTTCATCCTTTACTAGTCTTTTCTCCTAACTCTACATCTTCTGTTATTGGAATCTGAAGGTCTCTCCATATGTCCACTTTATCTCTCATGATATTTCCCCAAAAGGTGCACAAAACTAAAATATGTTTATGTTTGCAAATGGCTGCAGAAATCAGCTTGAGGCCATCAGGTATGAATTTGAATTCTATTTTGTTATCTCTTCTCCCTGTGGTTTCCCTGGGCCACTTTCTGTGATGCAACGTGTGAGTCCTTTAAATGGGAACTTGCAAAGTCATCTAAAACTTAAAAGTTTCACAAACTGTGGTTTCATATGACTTGGAATGAGCCTAAAAACTGTCCAGTGGTCGTGAAAGAGCGCACACAGCACATGGAAAGCAAGTTGGATTAGTTCAAATTGCTGTTGGTGTTTTAGTTTGGGGTATGTGGGTGAGGAGTTATTTATTTAGATGAGAATTTTGCAAACTGAACTAGCAGACAAATAAAAACATTTGAAATGGAAAATCCTTTATTCACCACAAAACAAAAATTCGTCTCCCTCATTGTATAGCAACTTTGTCAGTGGACAACTTTGTCAGTGGACTCTGGAACAAGAGACAGCATGGCATTCTGTAAGTATAGATAATAGTTCTTTCTACACAATGTCTTTTTCTCCTAAAATGAAAGGGTTTTACTTTTGAGATGCTGGTGAGGCAAAGGCTGTAATTTAAAATCATTCTTACAGATACTAGTTGTAAGGCATTCAAGCCCGGAGAGTGGCTGATGTAATCAAGGGACAGCAGAGTCCACTAGATATGATCAGAGGACAACAAGAGTCCATCAGGTATTATCAAAGAAGAGCAAGAGTCCCCATGGCTAAGGTGCAGTGAACACAAGGAAGGACAGGGATAACATCAAAGTGGTCAGAGTTCATTAGGGCTCCTGTGGGTCGTGATAAGGATTTAGGGTTTTTTAAACATGCTGGGAAGCCACCAAAGCTAGGGAGTCGCAGTGATGATAGTTGAGTGCCCTTAGGAAGGATCGCCCTGCCTGCTATGATGAGTCAGATGCAGTGTGAAGCAAGGATGGAGGCAGGGACACCAATTAGATGGCCATCATAGTGGTCCAAATGTCACATAAGTGGCTGCAAAGAAAAGCAAAAAAACTGGTCTTTGCATCCTCCTACTTGACAAAGCCCTTGGCAGGCTTGCAAGTGCATGTTTCATGTGATATTCTCAATCCAAAATTCCCTACCTTTGGCCCATAATACTTAAAACACAATAGTGCAGAAATTAAGCACAACATAAGTAGCGTCTATACCCTGGTTGCCGTAGTTATTGGGAATAATTGCATAGGGCCTGCACATCAGTTGTTACACCTGAATGTAGGCAGTCTTGTTGATGGGTTTTCCTTCATCACTCTCCTTGGTCCACATTACATTTCTTAAATACAGTTGGATACAATTAGAGTTCTGTCTCTTCCCTGGGCTCTTCCTGTGATGAGAGGCTCCTTTCATTCCCCATTGCTTCTTCTAAATGCCAGGCAGGAAGCCTGCAGCTGGTGGGGCTCCACTGCTTTTACAAGGGCTGGGCCTTCCTCCTTCAGGTCGGACTGTTTTATGACTCATAACTTCCAGTAAATGCAAAATGTTTTGCCAAAACAGGTATTTTTCTGTCAGAGGTAAACACTCGTAGTGTAGAAGACCCCTTCTGGCTTTCAGAAAAGTCCCATGATCAGATGGAAGAACCAATGGCAACTTCATGCAACCCCAATTGCAATAGTATTTAAAATTAGGTTTCCAGAGATGTCCCCAAGTATTGTCACAAATAATGTGCAGTCCTGATGGCACGTTGCACTCTGCCAGGTGACATCTCTTCTGACATGGGAACCTTCTTGAGCCTTCAGTTGGCATCTGTGTGGTTTATCTAGTTTTCTAAAAAGTCATTTTTAAAATACGAGAACTTGAAGCTTTGTTTATTTGAGACAAGGTCTCATATGTAGTTCAGGCTGTTGAATGCACTGTATAGCCTAGGCTGACTTCAAACTTGGAGCAATCCTGCTGCCTCAGCCTCCTGAGTGCAGAGATAACAGGTGTGTGCCACCACAGCTGGCTTAGAACATGAGGCTTCTTAAGGGACATTTACATGCTTATATTTTTATGAATTTTAAGAGTATAAATAAGAGTATATAAATGTAGCTTCAAATACCATTCTCTGTGAAAATATAAGGCCTATCTTTATGGTCTCTGTTTATGACTTAGGGAAATAATAATTTTGACAACATAGCAAGCTAACTTGCATTCTTTGCTGAAGAATCATAAGTGGCCTTCAGGACTGAGGGTTGAGAGTTAAACTTGTTGGATATAATCTTGCTTTCAAAGTGTAAATAAAGTACAAATAGGAGTAGGGTCTAAGTAGTCATTAATCTTTTTCAAATGATGACAATTTTTTAAAAAGTCCAAAACAGCCATTGAAAAGTTACAGAATTAAGAAGAGATTTAAAATATTCATTCAAAAACTTCTTTATAGCCAGGCATGGTAGCACATTCCCTAACGATCCCAATAATCCCAGCCCTTGCGAGGCTGAGGCAGGAAGATCATGAATTCAAGGCCAGCCTGAGCTACACAGCAAGACCCTGTCTCAGAGCAAACAAAAACCTTCTTTACCTATTATTCCTGGAAATATTCACTTCTGAAATATATGTAAACATAAGCACTGAAACTCCCTAGCAACTGCTTTTAAGTCCCTCAAATGGTATTATAATTCACCAAATTCATGTTTGTGGATGAAAACAAAAAATTGAAAAATTTCCAGGTGAGGAAATTTTTCAGGGAGGCCCTGAGTCATCTGGCTGAATTCCACCTAGCGTGCCTCTGTGAATGCCAAAGACACAAAGCTGCAAAACCCATTTCACTTTTCCTTCCCAGCCATGGCACACCAAGGTGCTTGTCAATCATTGGTCCGTGTAGCTCTCACCCATGGCAGGTGAGCTCCCGTGCATCTCAGTGGAGAACTGCTGAAGTCAACCTCCCACCCATGTCTGCCAGGGAAGGCCTGGATGGTTTGAATCGCCCATGGGTTGGCACTGACAAGGCCACCAAGTTGGCTTGTCTTTTCTGGTCTTTGGTATCTTTTCAAACCAAGAGTTTCTATTTCTACAGATTCATTTTCATTCAACAGATGGACTCTTGCCCCCCAGGTTCATGAAATAGATGTGCATAGAGTCTTGTCACTTTGGTGGATGTTTACCCCATTTTAATGGATATTTCTATCATTTAACACTTGAATGATTAAAGGGCCAAGGGGTTCTTTGGGGAGGGTGCTAAAAATGTCGAAAATTGGTTGTAATTATTGGGGCAGTCAGTTGACCATGGGTACTGAGTTGCAGGTGATAGGAATACAAAGTTCTAGTGTGCTATAGTCATTTGGGAGACTATAGATAGTGACTATGTGCAGTTTACCTCAAAAAGCTAGAAGAAAAGATTTTTAATGTTCTTGCCATAAAGAAGTAATAAGCATTTGAGGAGATAGATATGTTTGACTTGATTGCACAACATATGCATGTATCAAAACCTTCCATGATACCCCATTCACATGTGCAACCTGTGTTCTTAAGTGTCCATGGTGAACATGCACAGGCCCTATGTTCAATCCGTGGCACCAAAAATAAATAATTTAAAATGCAGATTAGGCTAAAGACCACTGAATTACACACTTTGAAAGGTGAATTATATGGTATATGAGTTGTGTTTCAATAAAGCTGTTACCACAAAATCAGATGAACTGAGAGAGGGAATTGGAGATAGGGTCTCTCTTGGATATTTATCTCACTGAGTCATTGAAACTTCCTTGCTTTTCCAGCCACAGAGCTGAGCTGACCTGCCAATGACAATAAGCCCCTGGAAGACAGTCCATTAGAACGGCCCCAAACAGTTGGCAGTTCTGTTCCTGTTTAGATCTGTATGCAGAAAAAAAAAAAAAAACCTAAGAGGAATTACAGGTGAAAACAGCCATATGTTCTGGCTCTTTGTACTGAAGCTGTTGGTTAGTGGCACTGTTATCACTTGGGAGCAAATACAGAAACCCAGGTTCCATCCTAGACTTATTGAATGGGAAGCTACATTTTCACAGTGCTTCCTGTGCATATGAACCTTTGTGGAATGCTGTCCTGTCCACAGTAGCTGGGCTTGGGAATTCTGCCCTCTAGTTTCTATCTTTGGATGAAATGCCCACTGAGTTCCTTGCTAACACTGTCCTCCCCATTTGTCACCAAAAGCCACTCTTCACCTTACTAAATTTAGGGGAGAATTCTTAGCCTTAAAACCTATCAGCAGTATTCGACACACTGGCCTCCTTTTTGTCTTTTTCTTTTTTCTTTTTTTTTTT
>PVLD010023186.1:0-27924 GCA_004027595.1 Dinomys branickii | reverse complement strand
AGACAGGGTTTTACTAGGCAGTTCAGGCTGGCCTTGAACACACTTTGTAATCCAGGCTGGCCTTGAATTTACAGCGATCCTCCTGCCTCAGCCTCCCAGATACTGAGATTACAGGTGTGTGCGACCATACCCAGCTCCTTAGGTTATTTTAAATAATTATTTAACAGCCAGATGTGGTGGTGCATGCCTGTAATCCCAGCCCTGTGGAGGCTGAGGCAGGAGAATCACTATGAGTTCATTCGAGGCCAATCTAGGCTACATAGTGAGACCCTGTCTGTAAAAAAGAAAAAAACCCACCTTAATAATTACTTAACGAAATTACAGCTATTTGCTATGTTGCTGAATTGTGAAGTCCTACTTACCAGAATAATAGGCATATCAAAGATTTTTCTGTGCTAGGGATCAATCTCAGGGCCTTGTGACACCACTGAGCTATGCCCTCCAGGCCCTGAAGGGGGAATTTTGTTGTTGCTGTTGTTTCAGGTAGTCATGCAGAGTAGTCCACGCTGTCCTTGACTGCCGTGTAGGCCAGGCTGGCCTGCAATGTACACTCCTTCAGCCTGTCTCAGCCTCCTGAGTGTTGGGGCTACTGGGATGTGCCACCACCAAGCCTGGCTCAAAGAAAATTCTTAAAGAACCTTAGGGTCCCAGGAAGTAGTTTTACATTTAAACATACACACACAAGCTTTTGACAGAGACAGGAAAGTGAGGCGTGGCTCAAACAGGCTGGGAAAGGAGGTGTGTAGCGAACTGGAACTCCAGCGCAGAGCAGTTCCCAAAGCCTGGCACAGGGGCTACTTGTGCGAATGGGAGCAGGTTTTCCCTAGGATGGCCTAGAACTGACCTCAGCCTGAAGGGGTGGCACAAAAAGGACAGTCCACGTTGAGTTTTTGCCCTGGTGCTCCAGCTTGCTCTGATGGCCCGCCCTCACGCTGTAGGGTGTGCTTCTCCTACTTTTGCTTGGCCCAAACTTGCTCTGCAGACCTGTTTCTTTCCCTGCCTTTATTAAGATTTTGCTACTGTTGGCCCTTGTCTGGGCCAATGCTTTGCTCAGGACAGAAAGAACCTAGAAATCACCTCCAGAAGGAGAGTCCAGCACCCCAAAATTGGATAATAACAGGGTGATAAATAAGACTTTCTAAAAAGATACTACATTTATACAGCAAAACTGATATTGAAATAATGCTATAGGGATGATATATGTTAGCATATTTATTTATTTATTTTTTGTCTTTTTGAGACAGGGTCTCGCTATGCAGTTCAGGCTGGCCTTGAGCTCACTTTGTAGTCCAGACCGGTCTCAAACTCGCAATGATCTTCCTGCCTCAGCCTCCTGAGTGCTGGGATTGCAAGCCTGTGACGCTATGCCCAGCTAGAGGCCTTCAAATAATATAAGGAAAATAGTGTAACTCCCAACCTGCTATACTTTGAAACGCCAAGTGTTCTCTAAAATCAAGGAATTAATTCTAGGAACAGTGCAGGTTGAGAACCTGAAGACTATTGAAAGATAGCTTCTGTTTAAGAGACAGAAGGGGGCCTAGAAGGTGGGTTGCCTATGGACCCCACCCCCCCACCTCTTCTCAGGGGTGTTTTATTGAGCAAAGCCAGGAGGTGATGCAGGTTCAAGGTGGGACAAAATTATAGTCAATAAGATTACAGGTATAGTTGCTTAGGCAATATTGATCCAATAGAAAATCACAAGGTGGGTATGGGGTGGGACAGACCAATGGTCAACCAATCAGAGTACAGCACATATAGTCACTTAGGTAGCCGGGCATGGTGGTGCATGCCTGTAATCCCAGCACTCGGGAGGCTGAATACTGATTAATGGGGAACAAATCAAGAAGCAAGTCACGGAGTAAATGTACAGGGAGTGAACAAAGGTTTTCCCCGGAAGGAATCTGCTGTGGAGATTTTGGTCACACCTAAAGTGATTAATGCCTATTTAGAATATCAGTCATGCTGGTTGTGGTGGCTAATGCCTGTAATCCTAGCGACTGGGAGGCTGAGGCAGGAGGATCCTTGTGAAGTGAGACCAGCCTGGGCTATAAAATGAGCTCAAGGACAGCCAGAACTGCATAGGGAGACACTGTCTCAAAAAGACCCCCCCAAAAAAAACATAAATAAAAATTTTAAAAATCACTGTTGTTTATCCCTAGGGGAATTATGCGGGTGTAGTTCCTCTATTTTTTTTATCTCAGGGCCCCAGGAGGATCAAACCCCTCCCACATAACTCAAGATTATCTTTGGGCTAAAACCACGACTTTCTCTGGGTCGCAGTTCCTCTTTTTCTTAAAGCCTGCCCTTCAGTGAATTTGCTTCCTTCCACAATTGTCTTCAGTGCTGAGGGCCTAGCCCTATCTCATGCCTATAATATTTTTTAAAGATGTCTATAATAATGTGAGTTCAAGAAAAATTTAAAATATGAAATTTCTTGTTAAAGGATGATTATTAATGCTTATTTTAGCTGGATGATGGGAATATCAAATTCCTTTGGTACAGAGACACCATTGTATATATTTAAAAATGTAGTAAAAATTTTGCTTTAAGTAAACATAGTATGGCAGAACCAGGCATGGTGGCACACTCCTGTAATCCCAATACTCAGAGGCTGAGACAGGAGGATTGCTGAGTGTAATTCAGGCCAGTCTGAATTACAAAACGAGACCTTGTCTCAAAAAATGAAATAAAATAACAGTGTAGTATGACTTTAATTTCTGAATAATTGCCTAGAGACCTCAGAAGGCTTATAAAATTTATATTTTAGTAGTCTTAGCAGGATTCAGTCATACATCGAAATCACTATTTCTACATGTTAGCCGGGCGTGGTGGTGCACGCCTGTAATCCCAGCACTTGAGAGGCTGAGGCAGGAGGATCGTTGTGAGTTCGAGACCAGCCTGGGCTACAAAGTGAGCTCAAGGCCAGCCTGAACCGCTAGCGAGACCCTGTCTCATAAAGACAAAAAAAAAAAAGTAAACTATTTCTACATGTTAGCAACAAACAAAAAATACTACAGTTAAACAATTCTATAAGAACATAAAAATATGAATATTTAGGGAACATCTTGATACAGGAAAATAAAACTCCCAACCTGAATGATACCTGGGATGAGTTTGTGTTCTCTAAAATGGAAGAATGAATTTTAGGAATGGAAGTTAAGAGCAAAATATATTTATTGAGGGAAAGAAAGCTTCTGTCCAAGAGAGGGACCGAAGGGGGACCAAGCAGGCTACCCAAGACTCTGTCTTTTCTAGGGACGTTTATAGAGCAAAACCATGAGGGGAGGTGGGTCCAAGGCAGGGGAAAAATGGACAAAACTATGGTCACCCAATATGCATTGTTCAGGTAAAATTGATTAAATTGGGATCAAATGGGGAAGTGAGTCTCGTAGCAAGGGGGCATGAACACAGAACAGGGTCTTTTCCTGTAAGGGGCTGGGTCAGGGACTCTTCAAGGTGATCGCTACCTCTTTAGAATATCAGTCCCTGATGTGCATTCCTAGGGAGGTATGTGGGTGCAATTCCCAGTTGGCCGGGAATTGATTTTCTTGCAAGTGCTGGGATTACACAGGTGTGGGGTTACTCGCAGCTTCATTTGTACTTTTGAGAACATATTTGTCTCTTTGAGACGGGATTTCACTATGCAGTTCTGGCTGGCCTTGAACTCACTTTGCAGCCAGGCTGGCCTTGAACTCGCAGCGATCTTTCTGCCTCAGTTTCCCAAATGCTGGGATTATACGCGTGTGCCACCACGTCCCGCAATAATATTTTTTAAGGATCCAATCCACAACCAGTTTTTTTTTAAAGATTGAAGAACGTTTGGTTTAATGTGTGTTTTCTGTGTTCATATAAACGTAGGAAATTAATTGTGCTATACTAATTTTTCATTTCCTTGCTATTTCCCCCCTTCCCATTATTTTTCTGTTCCTCAAATTGTTTGGAAGCTACAGTTTCTTAGTGATTATACTTGCATTTTAAGAATTATAATCAAGCTTGTAATTTTTCTACCATCATTTCTCTCTATACATCAGAATCCACAACCATCCCTTCCTGAATTAAGTCTTGTAATGCACAAGTTTCTTGTCTGTCCCCCAGTGTCCAAAATCCCCTGGGATTTTAGCGCAAGGTCACAATTTTTAAAGAATCTATTGCCGGCACCGACGGCGATAGTGGAGGCGAGGGCCATAGAGGACTGCAGTGTCTGGCTGTGCGATCCGCGGTCTGCGCGGGGGTAGGCCCAGAGGCGTCTCAGGGGTCACGCTCGCTGAGATCGGTGCCAGGGCCTGTTTCCCCGGGTGGCGCGCCTGCACTTTCTGCACCTCCCAGGACACCGTGGGCACCCACGCCTGCTTCCTCAACCGCAGGAGGGGTAGGAAGGTCCCGCCCGCAGGCCAAAGGCTTTCCACAAGGGAGAAGGTAGCCGTCCCACGCGGACCACACTTGCGCCACAAGGGGCAACTCCCACTCCACCGACCACAGGCAAGGAGCCGCGCCCGAGAGCAACAAGCCCCACCCTTCATACTTCCGCACCCCTGCACGCTCGTGCCGTATACTGGGCCCCGAGCACGCACATCTCCACACGCACGCGCCACGGGCCCCGCCCCGCGCAGGCGCCGCACGTGCTGCACGCGCCCGGCAGCCCGCGTTCGCACGCCCCGCCCCGAAGTCCGTGGGATAGGCTGCGGGGTTCGCTCAGTCCCGCCCCGCCGCGCCCCACCCCGCCCCGCGCGTCCTTTTTGCTCCGCTCGGCCTGTGGTGAGTGTAGAGTGGTAGTCTAGCGCCTCGCTTGCTGTGGAGCTTTCGCCGCGGAGGCCCTGCCGCAGCCGGCGCTGACCCCCATTGTCCAGGAGCCATGTCGCAGAGTGGGGTCCCCGGACTGCAGGAGGAGAACCTGCAGGGTGAGGCCGCGGGGCGCGGAGGGTGAGGGGGCCGCCGAGTGAAGTGGGCTGCATGAGGAGGCAGGCGCAGGGGGAGGCCGCGGCGGCTCGCGGGGCGGTGGGCGCGCGCGGCCGCGGGCAAGCGGCCCCCGGCCCCCGGCCCCGGTGTGCATTTGACCGGGACACTTGACCGATGAGCCTCGGTTTTCAGGCCAGGGAGCCGTAAAGTGACAACTTAAACGCTCCACAGTTGACTCCTGCCTTTTCTTCATAGTCGGTGGTTCACGCAGTGTTAGTTTTGGTGAACAAGGTCTAGATGTGTTGCAAGTTGAGTGTTGCTTGCTTTGATTTTAATTGTTAATGTTTATATCCATAGGAACTGTTTAAGACTTTTTTTGGAGTTCACCTGGCCTTGACCTCACTGTGTAGCCCATGCTGGCCTGGAACTCCTGGGCATCCTCCTGCCTCAGCCTCTAGAGCCCTGGTTTTGTAGGCGTGTGTCACCACGCCCTTTGAGAAGTCCTGAAGAGGGAAGACAGGGAGAGGAGTTACCTGATTTAGGGCACAAGTCTTTGGCTGCTTGGTTTTCTGTGTAAGCTGTGAGAAGCTTCAAAAAAACAGGGTAGAAAGTGTATGTCAGCGTTTCTACAGGGTAATTTCAAGACAAACCTTTAGGTTGGTTTGTAGGCCAAGAAAATAACAGGCATGCCGGGCATGGTGGTGCACGCCTGTAATCCCAGCACTCGGGAGGCTGAAGCAGGAGGATTTTAGCAAGTTTAAAACCAGCCCGGGTGAGCTCAAGACGATCCTGAACTGCATAGGGAGACTCTGTATCAAAAAGACAAAACAAACAAATGTAACTGGGAAGAAGGACACTGCCCTCTCACCACCCAGCCGTAGCAGACTGCATAATGTCCTTGAGCAGACAGTTTGCTGTCCGCCTAGCAGTTGCTGGTTTTGATCCACAAGACCACCGTTTTACCCATCAGAAAATCCAGACAGGCACAGTGACTGACTTGTACCATCACAGCTGCCTAGGTGGTAGCCCTGGTCCACCTAGTGGGTCTGAGCATATGACCCAGGCATGACCTGGCCACAGGAAAGTCAGTTCCTGGCCTTAATCAAGAGCCCAAGAGTTGGCAGAGGGGACCTGCTGGCCGTTGACCTTTGTATTCTATGAAGCAAGAGTTCACTAGGCAAAAATGAGCTTAAATTCAAAACTCCCAAGACTGAATTTTATATCATTAAGATTAAAAAATATATATTTAGTGAGTTGCTAATTTTATTCTTTACTGTAAATGAGATTTCATTAGGTAGGCCTTCAGTAGCTGAGTACATTGTAGAGTAAGAATACGTACTGTAAAATTACCACCACATTTAAAAAGTCCTATAGTTTAGGTTTTTCTCTTTAAATTCAAACATTAACAACTCCTTTGAAATAGATAGAGACGTGTTGGCCTTTTCTTATAAAATGAGACCCGAGGGATGTTTCCTAAACTTGGCTGTAGAATGCAGTTTTTCTGGTTACCAAGTTGCTTGATCTCTGTCATTGTGTTATTGTCACCTGTATTCTCTTGGAAGGGTTCTGAGTGTTGACTGTTCACACACACACACACACACACACACACACACACACTGCTGAGTCATTGCCAGTGCAGGAGTTGAGATTTCTGCTTTTTTGCTTTGCTTATTCTATTAACAGAAGGTTACATAGTGTGGAAACTCACTTAGGGATTCTTAGGGCCATTCTGTCGGGTGTACGTGCAGCAGGGCACTTGTTCACCATCCAGTCCAGTGTAGGAGGGATCACTTCAGTCACGTGGGGCTTGGCAGCTGCCTTGCGAAATGTGAATCTCCAGCTTGTATTCATAGCTGAGGCAGCACTTCTCCTCTCTGCTCTATTCTGATTTGATTGCTTCTTGTTTACCTCTGAGTTGAGACCTGTGGAAATCTTGGTAGCCAAACCCACAGAGGAAACAGTAAACACTTCCTCTGGGAACAAATATTCTTCCTGAAGTGTGAACAGCAACATGGATTAGTTCTGTTGCTTTTACACCTGACAATCTAGTGAAAGCTGTTCATCAGCGAGACACTTGTTTTGGGTTTCTTTTCTTTGATATGTTTCTACTAATATGCAGAAGGTAGAGAGGGTTTTGTGATCACTCAGTGTTTGCTGGAGGTGGGAATGTGTGTGCTTGGCTTCCCTAAAGGACCTATTTACTGCCTTGAACTCCTGAGCACAGTTCAGTGAAGTGGTCTCCCACGTAAAATGAGAGACAGCAGTGTTTAATGATTTGTCCTCACTTCCTCAGTTACTGCTTTATCTGGAGCTGGTTCTGATCATATGGTTCTGTTGAAAGCAACCCACTCTGGGCAGACTCAGTGAGGAGAAAAACATTTGTATTTCTTTTGAGGAGGGTTTGTACATGTGGCTGTGATTTTTTAGTTTTAGTTTTGTTTTTTTGTCTTTTGAGAAAAAGGCTCACTATGTAGTTCATGCTGTCCTTGAACTTGGAATCCTGCTGTTATAGGCAGCTGAGTTAGATAGAAATATTATAGGCAGACAGACAGGGCCAGGCCCTCGAGGGAGCCAGCAGGCCTGAAGGAGCCAGCAGACCTGTGGGCCAGACCTCAAGACAAAAGGTGCTAAACAGATGCGCCCACTTTATCTCCCTTGGTGTAAAACATAGGGATTGATATTCTAAAATTAAAAAAAAAAAAAAAAAGATATTCTAAATAAGTAACAACCACCTTCTGAAAAGCCAGGAAGAGTCACTAGCCCCACCCCTACAGGAAAAGCCCCTGATCTGTATTCATGCCCGCTTGCTACGTGACTCACTTCCCCATTTGATCTCAGTCCACTCAGTCTTACCTGGACAATTATGCCTGTAATCTTATTGGTGGACCATAGTGTTGTCCATTTCCCCTACCTTGGACCCGCCTCACCTCATGGTTTTTCCCTATAAAGTCCCTGGAAAAGACAGAGTCGGGGGCAACCCACTCGGGCCCCCTTTCTGTCCCTCTCTTGGACAGAAGCTTTCTTTCTCTCAATAAATATATTCTGCTCTTAACCTCTGTTGTTCCTAAAATTCATTCTTCAGTTTTAGAGAACACGAACTTGTCTGATATCATTCAGGTTGGGATATTTATTTTCCTGTATCACTGCCACAGCCTGCGCTACTAACCACACCAGAGTGTGAAGAGGTTTCAGACATTTAAATTCTAGCCCAGCCTCTAGATTTTAGCTATAGTCACAGTGATATATAATAAGGCTGAAAACAGTTAAGCAAAAATCAAACTTTGTTACACCTGTAATCATAACATTCAGGAGGCTGAGGCAAGAGGATTGTACAGTTTGAGGCCAGCCTGAACATGTGGTAAGACCCTGTCTCAAAACAAAAGAAGAAGTACTGTAGGAAGGGCTGAGGCAGAAAGTCCACAAGTTCAAGCCCACATTGGGCAACTTAGTGAGACCTTGTCTGAAAACAAAGAGGACTGGGGATGCAGCCCAGGTTTGATCTCCAGAGTTGCCCAAACAAATAAAACCAGTAACCTGAATCACCTACTCATTTGAGTTTATGCTCAAAAATTTACCAGCTAAGACTTATTTATTTCCCAACTAATTTTAGAAGCATTTGAATATTTAAAAAATAAATGTCTCTAAGTTCACTAACCCTGGGGAAGAAACCCTTCGTGTGATTTTTGGGGTGCTAATTCCCGCTAGGTGTAGCAGCTGCACTGCCTGGGTCTTTCTCCTAGGAGGCTTATACCATCCCACATCCCTGTCTGTGTTCTGCTTATGCTCCTGTCTGGAAGGCAGTTTGGATACCTGCTCTTCTCTAGGCCAGTGATGGCAAACCTTTTAGAGCTTTCAGTCGGGTGTGGTGGTGTATTCCTGTAATCCCAGCACTCAGGAGGCTGAGGCAGGAGGATCATTTTGAGTTCGAGACCAGCCTGGACTACAGAGTGAGCTCAAGGCCAGCCTGAGTTGCATAGCGAGACCCTGTCTCAAAAAAAGACAAAATTAAAAATTAAAAACAAAATAGAGCTGTCAATGATACAGCCCACTGGGGCATACTCTATGGAGTTGATTCATCCCAGGCTATGGGCATCATCACCATTAGAGCTTTTTTAGTAAAGATTTGCCTGAGCATTCCAAGTCAGCATTTTTAAAAGGGGTGGGGCTGAGCTTCTGGGAGCAAGGAAAAAAAGGACCACAGGTGATTATCCCTGTATAGCAGGGGTTGAGTTCCACTTCCTAGACTAGGGGTCTGTGAGAAGTTTATAAATTGCCCACTGTTTGTTTTGTTTCTTTGGACAGGGACACCGGGAATCAAAAATTCAGCCTTGCGCTTGCCAGGCAGGTGCTGTTCTGCTAAGCTGTTTTGTTTCTGTGGTACTAGGGATTGAACCCAAGGCCTTGGCGTTGAGCTGTCTCCCCAGCCTGCTCCCTCTGTTTTGGAGGGAGGGACTGATTGACTGAGTTCTCAGGCTGATGCAGGAACTTGGCAACCGTCCTGCCTCAGACTCCCAGAATGTTAGGATTACTGGTGTGCACCACCACAGGTATTGTGTTGTAGTGGCACAGACTAAAACAGAAATACACTGGTGTCTACTTTTGATTTGTCCCTTGTGTAGTAAATATTTCAGTCTTTGTCCCCAGTTCTTGGCACAGAGCTCCTAAACCTTTGGGATTTCCTGAGTGATAGTGCTTTTTCATAAAGAATTTGTTTTTTAAGGTTCCTTTGGGACACATTTAAGTTTATGCTACTGAGGTGACTTAGTAGGGCCCCTGGATAGATAGCCTCAGACCAGGTCATCAGAAAGAGCTAGTAAATTATACTAGATTGGAGACTCAGGCCCACCAGGCAAGGGAAGGGAGCTGAAGGTTAAGTTATTAAAAAGAAAGGTGGGGGGCTGAGGCAGGAGGATCACCCCTGAGTCTGAGGCCAGCGTGGGCTACATAGAGACCTGTCTCCAACAAAACAACACGATCAAAACTTTGGAACCATCAGTTTTACAGAGCTCTGGAGTTGGTAAATACATCATGGTGTTGGGAAGGTAGCTTGCCTGTCTCTCTGATCACTCATTCATTCCTTCCCCTATGTGTTACTTCCATCTGGCTGTGTCTGAAGTGTATCAGAAATGTAAGTTAGAGTCTTCTTAAATTCTAGCAAATTCTCGAACCTTAGGGGGGCAGGGAGCCCCTGTATTTGTAATTGGTTAGGTAGAAATGTGGATAGCCTGAACACCTGTTTCTGACTGTAAAGTAAGTTTTGTGGGACTGAGCCCACAAAACTTGTGAGATCTGGTACCAAGTCTTGGTATTGTCAGGACTGAATTGTTGAACACCTAGTTAGTGTTAAAAAATCGATTGTTAGTGTGGGAAAAATCTCCACATTTCATACTGGGAATGTTTTTGGAAAGAAGGTGCCACACCCCTCAAGTTCTATTATGCCTGCTACCGTAAGAAACCTGAATAATATTTAGCTTAGTCAAATCATTTGAGCCAGACCGTGATCTGAATAGCATAGATTGAGCCTAAAAGAATGGAACTGCCAAAGCCTAGGGTGTGGCACAGGAGGCCAGTGGGCCAGGGCTGAGCTGTCTGTCTTCTTGAAGACTCATTAAGAAAGAAGGACTAGTGAGGGACTCTCCTTTGAACTTTGTGATGATTCTTCCCAGAGTGCTCGAATTGGAATCAGAACAGTGGGGGTGTATGTACATCGTGCGGGCACTATACCCTCTTGCTGATATGCAAAGCAGAGTGGCTCCAGACCCTGACCTTCAGTGGAGTGGTGGTGTGCTTTTTGTGGCAAGGCCAGTATAAAGCAGTGAGAGGCTAAACAGGAAAGGCATGTGTTTATTTAAAACTTTGGGTAATCATTTACTAGCTTACTGAGAGGCTAGTGATGGGGTAAGCTGTAAATCCGTATTTCATTTGGGACCTTTGATTTGCTTTTGTGATTAATGTGACATACACTCTGCAACAAGTGTCTTCCTGAGGCTCAGTCAGGCCTCTTATGAGATGCTGAGTTTGTTGGAAAGCTGCACAGCCTACCCTTGCCTCCAGTGAACATAGTGAATTGATTAATAGGCTGCTCCATTTCTCCCTTAATTACATAGTATTGTATAGTGCTGTATTGGTTTAAAAGGACAGAAAACAATTCAGGGTGATTATTATAGTACTTAGTGAAATTACAGTGACTATAAAATTAGTTTATTTAGCTTATTTAGTTTTTTATTTTATGTATGTATGTATGTATGTACAGGGGATGGAACTCAGGACCTGGAGCTTGGCAGGCAGGCACTTGTGCCACTGAGCTATATCCTCACCCCTTTTTAAAAATTTTGAGACAGGGTCAGTATGTAGCCCAGGCTGCCCTGGAAGTCTGTGATCTTCCTGCTTAGCCTCCCGCAGATGCTGGGTGCAGGGATTACAGGTGTGCACCACCACACAACTATTAAGGGTAATTTTTAAATAGACAATTTGCTATAGATAAATAAACCTATGAAACAAACCAGAGAAATTACCCTGGGCCCAGGAATAGTCCTGCGCATGTGCTCATGCTTGATTTCTGACAAAGGTATCACCACCAAACAGACTGGGAGGCAGAGGCAGTCTTCAATAAAAGGTGCATCCTCTTGGAGGGTACAAGAGTTAAATTTGAGGTGACTTTTAAAGCATGAAAAGCCAGGAGTGGTGGTGCATGCATTTGGGAGGCTGAGCCAGGAGGATCAACGCGAGGTTGAGACCAGCCTGAACTGCACATGGAGACCCTGTTTCAAAAAGAGGAAAAAAAAGAATGAAAGCTACTTACATCACATTTAAATGAAGAAAAGATTTTATTAGGAGTATTTAATTCTCACAAGTAAGAGCTCTCATGACAACTCAGAAAAATGAGATTTGAACTGCCAGTTCAGCTGGGCATGGTGGCACATGCCTATAGTCCCATCACTTGGGAGGCTGAGGCAAGAGGATTGTTGCCAGTTTGAGACCAGCCTGGGCTATAAAGTGAGCTCAAGGCCAGCCTGAACTGCAGAGTGAGACCTTGTCTCAAAAAGACAAAAAAAACGCAGTTATATGAACTGCCAGTTCAAAAAAAAGATGACATTGTCAGTAAACATATAAAAGTCTTCAAATTCACTAGAAATCAGAGAAATGCAAAATAAACTCCACAAAATATCTCTACATACCCACAGAATGGTTAGAATTTTTTTAAGACCAGGTCTCCCTGTGTAGTTCAGGCTGGCTTTGAACTCACTGTTTCCTGGGCTGATCTTGAACTCTTGGTGATCTTCCTGCCTCAGCCTCTGGGTGCCGGCACGCTGGGATAACAGGCATATGCTACCATGCCTGGCCAGATCGGCTAAATTTAGTTTTTGAGACAAGGTTGTGCAGTGTAGTTCAGCCTGGCCTTGAGCTCACTATATACCCCAGGCTGGCCTCAAACTCAGGATTCTGCTCCTGCCCCAGTCTTCCCAGTCCTGGGATTATAGGTGTGAGGCGCAGTGCCCAGCTAGTCAGAGGGACGTGACCCTTAGGTACCACAGCTGTGTTTGTTTTCTGTTTTCCTTCCTTCCCTCCTTTTCTCTCTTCCCTCTTCTCTTCTTCCCTCTCTCCCTCCCTGTTTATGTGTGTGTGTATGAAGAGGTCCAAAAGATTCAGGTTCAGTGAGGAAGAGAGGGGTTTTGTTTTAAGATAGGGTCTCACTCTGTAATTCTTCAGGCTGACCTTGAACTTATTTTGTAGCCCAGGCTGGCCTTGAACTCCCACCAGTTCTGCCTCAGCCTTCCAAGTGCTAGGATTATAACTGTGCACCACTATGCCCGGGGGAGGGATGGGGATAATAAAAGAATTAAACTGTGTCATGTATATGTGCTATCTCCCCATGATGAATGTAATCATGTACAAGTTTAAATTTAAACAGGGTGTGGTTCACACCTGTAATCCTAGCACTCTGGAGGCTGAGGCAGGAGGATTACCAGTGAGTTGGAGGCCAGCCTGGGCTACATAGAGTCCAAGGCCAGGTTAAACTGCGTAGCAACACTCAATCTTGAAAAAGCTTAATTTCAAGGAAATTTTTAAATTCCTTAGGCTTTTTCTGTAAATGGAGTGCAGGAAAATAGTCACTGGACCCTTGATGATTACAGTTTTACAAACATGTGCGTCACAAATGGCCAGAGATACAGATACACTGTTTCTGCCCCAGGGGTTGCCTGTTGGACCTAGGGAAAGTGAGACACACCAGTGACCCGTGTGTCTGAAGTGGGCACAAAGGCTGTTACAGTGGGGCCCAAGGAGATGGTTCATTATGTGTCACCATTGGTACTGTTTAGACATGGAAGAGTAGGCAGGTTATATGTTACGAATGAATTCCAAAGTAAGTAGAAAATTCCAGCCATGCCTTTTTTTGATACCCTTCAGGCTCCTGGGTAGAATTGCACTTCAGCAATAATGGGAATGGGAGCAGTGTTCCAGCCTCAGTTTCTATTTATAATGGTGAGATGGAAAAAATACTGCTAGATGCCCAGCATGAATCTGGACGGAGTAGCTCCAAGAGTTCTCACTGTGACAGGTAGGTCTAAGTAAATGCGTGTGTTTTAGTGCTGGTGGCCTGAGGGAAAGAACAGTCACAGGGGTGCATGCCTTTTTGGGAGAGGCTTCTGAAGGAGCCTTGCCATGTGGTTGGAGGAAATGACCTGGGGTGTAGTCTGCAGGGACCCTGTTAAAGTTAGGAAGCAAACAAGAGGGCCGGCCTGTGTGTCCTCACCTTGCCATCTGCCAGCTCTGAAGGTGACCCTCACAGTGTGAACCCCAAGTCTGAGAAGTTTACTCCTGTTGCGTAGTGGGCTTGTCAGAGAGCTGCAGGTTCCTGGTAGCAGAATGTCAGAGTGAATCCAAGGAAGCATGGCCGAGTCAGTGATCAAAGGTTAGGTGCTTCCCAGGGCTGTTAGAGACCATGTAGCTAGTGGGTGAGGGAGCCAGCTGCTCACTGGCTGTCGCTTGCCTTCTGTCCTTTTGGCTGGCTAACTCCTTTTTGTGCACAGTTGAAAAGACCAAAGAAATATTAGACACTGGTCTGATGTTGGGTAGAAGGGAAGATGTGTGCTGGCAGGAACCCTCCACCCTGTCCTTTTTTATTTATTGTACACTTTAGATAAATACATAATCACATTCATCACAGGGGATTTGTCTCCACACAGGATACATCCTGCTTCTTTTCTTCGTATTCCCCCACCCCAACCTCCCTTTCCTTTCTCATTTATATTCCAACTTTTTTTTTTTTTTTGGTCTTTTTTGAGACAGGGTCTAGCTATGCAGTTCAGGCTGTCCTTGAGCTCAATTTGTAGCCCAAGCTGGTCTTGAACTTGTAGTGATACTCCTGCTTCAGCCTGCTAAGTGCTGGGATTACAGGCATGTGCCACCACCACTTTGTCATTTATAAAAGCTTTGTTAAGGCTGGGCATGGTGGTGCATGCCTATAATCCCAGCACTGGGGAGGCTGGGGCAGAAGGATCATAGCGAGTTCCAAACCAGCCTGGGCTACAAAGTGAGTTTAAGGCCAGCCTGAACTACATAGCGAGACCCTACCTCAAAAAGACCAAAAAAAAAAAAAAAAAAAAAAACTTGTTATTTTTCATTTTTTCCTTTCTTGTCCCTTCTTTCCTGCCCACTTCCCTTTTTCCCCTTCTCATTTGAACGTATTCTTCCTATTTCCCAATAATTTATTATACATTTTGGTCTTTATTTACATACACTGTTGGTTTTTCATATCAGAGAAACAATGCCATATCTTTTTTATCCATCAGTTGATGGGCATTTAGGCTGTTTCCAAGATTTAGCTATTACAAACTGTGCTGCTGTAAACATAGGTATGTGTGTATCTCCATGGTACAGTGCTTTTAATTTTGGGGGAAAAATGCCAGTAAGGAGTAGCGGTGTGGAATGGAACCTAGTTTTAGTTTTTTGAGGCACCCCCACACTGATTTCCGCAGTGGTTGGCCAGTTCATCCTGTGTAACCAAGGAGGTGCTCCTGCATTTATGGTTTTGCTTCTAATGACAGAATGTTAACACAGTGTTCTGTTTTTCTCATTATCTTCACATCATTATCAAGCCCACCTCGTTCACAGACACCACAAGATATTAATAGAGCTTCTGAAACAGATACACATAGCATTGGAGAAAAGAACAGCTCTCAGGTAAGCTAGGGGAAGATGAACAGTTGTAAGTATTTGAAGTGTCTTTGTACAGTAAACCATTTCAAATGCAATTAAGTAATTTAGGCTGGGTGTGGTGGTGTAATCCCAGCATTCTGGAGACTGAGGCCGGAGGATCACAAGGAGTTCAAGGCCAGGGTAGCTGCATAGTGAGTTCAAGACCTGCCTGAACTGCAGGGTGAGGAACTATCTTAAAAAACAAAATAAAAAAATCAAGTGATTTAGGGTATATCTCTTGCCTTAAAAATAACAACAAAAAACTGGTCATCATGGTACGCACCTGTAATCCTAGTGCTGGAGGCCAGCCTGGACTACATAGTTCAAGGACAGTCTGAATTACAGAGATTCTATCTCAGCCCCTGCCCTCCCTGGAATGGAGCTGGGGTTCTCTTATGCCTGCAGCCTGTGGATAGGGAGGGAGTGGCCCTTGGGAAAGGTGGCTGTGAGTAAGCAGCTGGGTGCACTCACTGTCATGGCCGTTGACTGGGCAGTGAAAGGGTTAGGCATCTCTCGAGTCATGCAGGGCCCTTACCATTGTGGTTACGATTCTGGTTATATCTTCCTCACTGGATATTGTAAATATATCCGTGGTCTTTCCTAATACCCAGTGCCACCTGATGCTTGGGAAGTTTAGCTTTAGGAGCTCATGGTCCTAGAAATTTCCATATGAGATCATTTTTCTAACATTAATGAATAATGAGTCTGCTGGGCGTGGTGGTGCATACCTATAATCCCAGCATTTGGGAGGCTGAGTCAGGAAGATTGTTGTGATGTGAGTTCAAGACCAGCCTGGGCTACCAAGTGAGCTCAAGGCCAGTCTAAACTGCATAGTGAGACCCTGTCTCAAAAAAGACAAAAAAAAAAAAAAAGAAAAAAGAAAAGATAATGAGTCTTACATATCAAACATTTAGCATTGTTGTGGCCACAAAACTTAAAAAAGGGCATAAATCTGAGGAAAAGGTACAGCTGGGGTTCCTGACTTAACCAGTTAAGTCTATAATTTTGCGTTCTGCTCTTCCATAGGATTTTGAGGTAGTGATCAGTAATATCTTTAGTTACATCTAGTAATGCTGTACCTTGTGCATATGAGATGCAGAATAAATGTTCTTGCATAACTAATAATGGCAAGAACATAGATTGTTGAAGTTTCCTCTTGTAATTCTAAAGCTGTCTTAGGAAGCAGAGACTTAATAGTAGTCCTGCTTCCTCCCATGCTTTTTCCTTGCAGGTCCTCCACCCCTGAGAAATTGAGTGTCTTTGCTTCCCCGAACTTTCTAAGGACAGCTCTCTGGCCCACACTAGGACTCCAAAGGTTTTCAGAGCTCAGTAGAGATTTTGGTAGCCAGTGGTAGTTCTGGAGCATGTGACCTACTTCTAGATATTTGGCATTCATGTCTATTTTTGTACCTAGATGTTTGCTTAGTGGACTTTTTGTTTGTTTTTGTGCTGAGAATTGAACTCAGGGCCTTGCACTTGCCAGGCAGACCCTGTGCCACTGAGGTATATTCCTGGCCTTGCTAAGCTTCTGTTTGTTTGTTTGGTTTTTCTTTTTGAGATAGTCTCACTGTGTAGTTCAGACTGGCCTTGAGCTCACTTTGTAGCCTAGGCTGGTCTCCACCTCACAATGATCCTCCTGCCTTAGCAGTCCTGAGTGTTGGGATTACAGGCATGAGCCACCACACCCAGCTAAGGTTCAGTACTACATTCTGGAGTGATATTTTAACTCTACCAGTTTTAAAAGTAATTATAGCTCAGGTACAGATTTTGCAAATATAAGAAAGCAGAGAAAAAACACCTGTAATCCTATATTTTTTAAAATGTATATTTGATACTCTTACATAATTTTTTAAATGTAGCTAATTTATGCTTACGTATAAATTTCTGTTCCTCCTGCCTAAATGGAAAGCATCTCTTTTAAAAGTATTGTATAATGTTTTGTTTCTTGTTTTGGCGCGTGCAGGGGGTGGGTGGTTACCAGGAATCAAACTCAGGACTTTGCGCTTGCCAGGCAGGCGCTTATGCCACTGAGCTATATCTCTAGCCCCTGTGATATTTTCTCACTGCACCTGTTTTAAGCCATTCTGAATTGTTTTCATTTTGTTCTCTTATAACCAGTGGTATAATTACCATCTTTGTCTTCATGTCACATTATTTCTTTTAAACAGTGTTTGTAGTTCTTAGTCGTACTAGAATCTCATAGTTAAACCCAGTATCTAAATAGACAGGGAAGAGTCTGTCTTTAAAAGAGAAGACTGTGCTAAAAGCCAGTGTGTGATGGGACTCTGGAGCTCCAGCTTGCCTCTTCATGAGTTGAGTGCCTTTGGACCATGATCTAAGAAGGTGGACTTGTGCCTCGGGGCTCTGCATTCTATATAGTGAGTGCATGCTTTTTGGTATGAGTGCGATAGGCTAATCTGTTCTCAAATATTTATTTTAGTCTGAGGAAGATTATATTGAGAGAAGGAAAGAAGTTGAAAGCATCTTGAAGAAAAACTCAGATTGGATATGGGATTGGTCAAGTCGGCCAGAAAATATACCCCCTAAGTAAGTCTGTTTCCTGTATCCCAAGTTCTTGGTTTGACATAGACACACTGACCCTAACATTCCCCCCCCCCCCCCGCAGGGAATTCCTTTTTAAACACCCGAAGCGCACAGCTACTCTCAGTATGAGAAACACGAGTGTTATGAAGAAAGGGGGCATTTTCTCAGCAGAATTTCTGAAGGTTTTTCTTCCATCCCTGCTGCTGTCTCATCTACTAGCCATTGGATTGGGGTAAGTGACTTTACCATGTGACTCCTGGCATAGTGACCTTGGGGCCTTGGTCTTGGTAATTTGTTTCTAAACTTCTGCTGCAGCTGCGACCATAAACTGTAGATTGGTGCCTTTTCACAAAGATGCCCTAATTGTCACTGCCTCTTTCAGGAAATAGAAATGACCCAAAATCCTGGAAAGACCCTTCCTGCTCTCTTCATTCATTACCAGATAGCGTATAGAGCACTCTTCTGACTTCTTTACCCATATCTTTGTGTGTAGCTGAAAACAGTCTCACTTGGGTATTGTATTGTATTGCTATAAATGGATGGCTCAGTAGTTTGCTGTATTTCCTATAGGACAGGATTGTTCTGTTTAACTTTCAGCAATATAGGAAGTAAAAAGAAAGTCCTCCAGTTTTCTGGCAACTGAAGTAACTACAGAAAGCAAATAAGAAACACACACAAACCAGCAAGAGAGGTCAGGCAAGTGCAGCTGTAAATTCTAGAGACCGTTAGCTGAACAGAGCTGAAGAACCAGAGCAGGAGGCTGAGGGACAGCCAGATGGTGAGGGCCTGTCCCTAGCTTGATCTGTTTCTTTTTTTTTCCCATTTAGAATTTATTAGTACATTTTAAATGTACATTATGATCACTTTTTTTTTTTTTTTATGATCACTTTTATCAGAGAATTTGTATCTGTACATGATAAAACTTTGCTTTTTTCCCCATTCCCCTGCTCTCCCTTCAACCCCTCCTCCCCTCCCCACTCAAGAAAGCTTTGTTCCCATTTTCCTTTTCTCTTTATTTTAAACTTTCCCTTGTTTCCTTCCCCCTCCCCCTTTCCTTATTCCCCTCCCAACTTGAATATTTGCTTCTGTGTCACTGTCTGTTAAACATTTTGGTCCTTATTTATACTTTGTTCCTCACACCAGAGAAACAATGTGGTATTTACACACGTATGTCTGGTATATTTCACTTAAAGAGTGTATGAGACATCCATTTCACATCTTGAACTTGTAGGGCTTGCGGGTCTGGTAGAGTTACATATCCATATTCCCCCATGCCCCGTTGTATTTTTTCAGTCAATGTCTTGCTGTGTAGCTTTGAACTCACTGTGTAACCCAGCTGGCCTCAAACTCACGGCGATCCTCCTGCTTCAGCCTCCCAAGTGCTGGGATTATAGGCGTGTACCATTATACCTGGAGAAGTTCTTAATTTTCTTGAGCTGGACCCCCTCTTCTTCTCCCCTGTTATCTTCCCTGTACATGGTTTTGTCCTGACTTTTTCTCATTAACGGCTCTACTCCACAGCCTTTATTTGGCCAGTGTATTTTGGAGTCATACTCACTGAATCAGTTTCACGCAAGGAGCTGGGCAGACACTGGTTTCTGGAGCTAGTAAACAGAATTATTAAACAGCATCTTTGGCAGTGCCTGGGAATCTGCATTTTAAACAGCTGGGTTAGGTCACCCTTTCAGGATGGATATCTGCAGCCAGTTCCTAGCCAGTGTCCCACACCTTGGTTCTTCTCAGTCTGTCACATCCTAGTGGTGTTGTCCCCATGTAAAACCCCTCAGCACTTACATATTGTTAGGGTAAAAGTCTCCCTCTTTAACCAGGCATGGTCATGCACATCTGTATTCCCAGCACTTGGGAGGCTGAGGCAGGAGGATTGCTGTGAGTTTGAGGCCAGCCTGGGCTATATAGTGAGACCCTGTCTCAAAAAAAAAAAAAGCCATGCTCTTTAGTTGGACCAGGAAACTACTGGTGTGTACCCTCATTCTTTTTCTTCTTTGAAAAACTTTATTTCTTGTCACTACTCACAAGCCTGGCCACATAGGCTTTTGTCTCCTGTTCCCCTTCCAGGAGATGCTTCCTTTTACAGTCCTGCAGCAATACCTACTTAGTGCTTTTCATGTATTCACTCTGACAGCCTTGCTTCCTATTAGGACCAAGTTCAGGCTGCCGATGTGAAAGGGCTTCATTCTGCAGTTGGCTTTTCAGCTTGCTGGTGAACTGGCTGCTATGTGCTGGTTGCTTTCTCTAGAACTGTGTTGGATCAGTTTAAAAATAATAAAAGAGGTTGTCAGACATGGTGGCACATGCCTGTAATCCCAGCCCCCTTAATTTTCACAGTGCTGTAGACTGAATTTAGGGCCTTGCACATGCTAGGCAGGCGTTTTACCATTGAGCCATGTCCCTGGCTGGCTACTTATATTGAGTGCGTTACACCATTAGAACCCAGTTGGGTGTTTTTTAATTTTTAATTAATTAATTAATTTATTTTTATTTTTCAGTTGGGTGTTTTTTAGACTAATATAAAACACAATGATAAGAGGTTATAGAGACATCACATTTTAGAATAGGTATAAAATAGACGGACACCTTACATAAGTTGTTACCACAGAGAGCTGCCCTGTTTCAGCTTTGCAAAATAACTTCAGAATTGTGAGACTTTATCTCTTACTTTTCTGTTAAGGATCTACATTGGAAGGCGTCTGACAACCTCCACCAGCACTTTTTGATGAAGAATTGGGTCTAAGGTGGCTGATTCGGGGATTTGTATCTGAGCTTGTGACAGCTAACTGGAAGAGCATCGTGATTGTTGAGTGGCGGCACCACTTGTTTATTCTGTACATGCTGTGTTTCTGTAAAGTAATAGACACTAAAATCATGCTGATCTATAATTATACCTATGGGATCAATTAATAAGCATGGCAGACTAATACCTACTGTAAGAATTTAGTAGTAAATTTTCATTGAATGTTAGATATAAATAGTATAAATAATTTTAATATACTAGTTATGTATGTAATATTTAAAAATGTCTAACCTTAATTCAGTTAAAACACTTCTGTTTCAAAAATGAGTAACAATGATATTAAAATGTACACTGTCAGGCATGGTGGCACCTGTGTGTAATCCCAGCACTTGGGAGGCTGAAGCAGGTAGCTTGCCGTGGATTTGAGGCCAACTGAACTGCATAGTGAGATCCTGTCTCAAAAGAACAAAAAAAACACATTAAGAGTTTTGCCCAAAAGAAATACCGTGGCCTTATAGTTGCACTACTGTAGAATGTTTAATTTAGATGGATGCAGATTGCCTATGAAGACCACTTAACTACATAAGAATAGAGAACAAGGTGCAATTACAAATTCCCGAGTCGGTGCACTAAGCTGTTGCTTCCCCAGTGAGGACTCCAGGTCGTCACCTCGGGAGTCAGTTTTGAAGGCATCTATTCAGTATCTTTTACCCTTCATTGCTCTGGGTTGTTGGATTTAATCTCACTGCTGTGCTCCACTTTTGTGTGCTCTTAAAATTAACTTCATTGTAAGAAAATCTGTGTCTACTTTAGAAGACTGGAAATAGAAAAAAAAAATAAATTATTGCCAAATCCTTTGGAGAGTACTGTAATTACATAGGGTTAAAAATCCATCACGAAGGTTTCTTGATTAAACCAGGCCTGTTCCCTGTTGTGTCATTCTTTATCTTTTCTACAGCATGATTTTTAGAAAGGCAGCATCTTTGATACCCTGTGTGTATTATACTGTATTGTTTGACCGTTGCATCCTTAATTCAGGTGTGTTAAAATAAATAACATTTTAACTTTTAAAAGTTTTGTTTGTATTTAAACTATTATTTTGGAAACAGTAGTTCATAACCCTTTCATTTGGAGAAAAGTAATCAAATGATACTACAATTCTCTATACAATTTATGTCTGTGAGGCCACATTGAATCACACTGGGTAAGTCAAATCCCTTTCTGCTTTTATGAGGGCTGTTACAGTGAGGACTTTCAAGTATCATTTGAATTGGCACCCTTAGAGATTGCTCCAGGAATCTCCTCCTCACTGTCTGAATGACCACACACATACTAGGGACACTTAAATTGTCAGTCACACTTTAACTGATGGCATTAACTGAACTCAGTGACATTCACTAGAAGTACTAACTCATTACTAAAGTGCTTCAGATAAATGCTGTCAAGATTTGAGTTTGCCAGGTGTGGAGGTGTATGCCTATAATCCCAGCATTTGGGAGGCTGAGGCTGAGGCAGGAGGATTGTTGAGCTTTCGAGACCAGTGTGGGCTACAAAGTGAGCTCAAGGCCAGCCTGAACTGCATAGCGAGACCCTGTCTCAAGGGAAAAAAGAAAAAAGGACTTGAGTTTGCCAGATCATTTTTATCAGTAGATATTTCATTCATTTAAATATATATTTTACATACAAACATCTGTACACACGATGCAAAGTTACAAAATCTATAAAATCACATCTCATTAAAAGGCATAATGTTGGGGCTGGGGATATAGCTCAGTGGAATAAGCGCTTGCCTAGCAAGCGCAGGGTCCTGAGTTCAATCCCCAGTACCGCAAAAAAAAAAAAAGGCATAATGTTTGCATATATCCTGTGTAATCCTCCCACGTACCTAGATTACTTGTAATACTTAATATGTTATAAAGGCTATATACATAGTGGTATTGTTTAGGGGATAATGACCTAGTGTAGATGTTTAGTGTAAGCACATTTTTAATGTTATCCCATTCTGGTCCCAATCTCCTGGCTTAAGTGATATGGCCTCGGCCTCCTGAATGCTGGGACTGAAGGCCTGAAGCACTGTGCCTGGCTGGAACTTCTTTCTGAATATATATGGTCCTCAGTTGCAGAAGGCCATGTTTTTTAAGCTTGAATTTCAAGTGAAATGATGGTACTATAATCATGTTTCTGAATGGCTTTGGCAAATAGCTGTTATTTCTACTGTTGATACAGATAACTGCCCATGCCACTGATTTATTATTTAATTGAATAACAAACTTGGTTTTTGTTTTTTTTTTGAGACAGGTTTTCACTGTGTAGTTGAGGCTGCCTCAAGCTCAGCAGTTCTCCTGCCTCAGCCTGCCTAGTGCTGGGATTATAGGTGTGCATCACTATGCCCAGTTTTGAGTAGCAAATTTACAAACAAAAAATTTTTTGAGACGGGCTTTGTAGTGCAGGCTGGCCTGCACTTGGGGCAGTTCTGATCCTCCTGCCTTGGCTTCTCGATTGCTGGGATTATAGGCACGTTATTTTTAAGATCTAAATAACTGTGACAAAAGAATGAGCCTTTGGACAAGATAGGGCACGTTCAGGGTGGTATGACCATAGGAGAAAAGGAGCCTTTGGGTGCTACTTAGAAAAGCAGTTTCCTGGTGCAGACGTGTGCACCAGCCCCCGGTGTCTGCTCTTATACAGCAGAGTAGGACATGCTGCCAAGACCAGTACAGACGTCTCCAGCTTGGGAGGAACTGGGCAGGGCCTCAGCAGTGGTGCTGGTGGCACATGCTGCTGGTCTGAGCTAGTCTCTGGGGGGATCACCTGAGCTAAGGAATTTGAGACCAGCCTGGGCAATAAAACCGATCCTGTCTCAAAAGACATTGACACTTTGTTTATGTTTGATTTACAAACCACTTTTAGGAATTTACCTTGAAGATAAACCTCAAGTAATTATGCATGTTTCAGTTGTTTCCTTTGTTTCCTTTGGGACAGGGTCTCAACATGCAGTTCAGGCTGGCCTTGGGCTCACTTTGTAGCCCAGGGGGCACTCGAACTCAAAACAGTCCTCCTGCCTCATCCTCCCAAGTGCTGGGATTATAGGTGTGGGCCACCACACCTGTAATCCCAGGTGATGTATGCATATTAAAGTACATTAAGGTTTTAGAAGTGCCTGTGCAGGAGAGTAAGTCATGCTACAGTCACACAAGGGTAGTATGCTGCTAAATACTGTTCAAAGGGGAAGAGATTAAGTGACCTGATAATGATTTTCAGGATATATTGTCAGAAAAGCATGATTACCAAAAGAGAAATTTTGTGACAGATGCTTGAAGAAACCTGTGGCAGGTTTGTAACTCCTATGGAGAGAGGTCTATGCTCCCTTTGGTCAACAGGATAAGGAGGAAGTGATGCGTGGCTAGTCCTGGGCCCAGGTAGCCATAACAAGCTGGCAGCTGTTATTCCTGACCCTTGGAAGAAGTTGCTGTGGATTCAGCCCTCCATAAGGGAAGGAAGCCCAGTGGAGAAGCTACCTAGAGAAGGCTAACAGCCAGCCAGTGGACTGCAGGCCACCAACCTGGGTTATCTAACCTTCCAACTCGAATAGCTGCCCTTGCTGAAACCATCTGGAGTAAAAGCTGAACTTGCTGGTCCCTGCCAAAACTACAGATTGAGCAACACAATGGTAGCTTTATTAAGATGATACAAAATGGTTATTTAAAACTAAAACAATTGCCTGGGCATGGTTATGCATGCCTATAATCCCAGTACTGGGGAGTCTGAGTCAGGATTCCCACCAGTTAAAGGCCAGCTTGAAGAATATATAGCAAGACCCTGTATCAAAAAGAAACCCCTTAAAACAAATGTATAATGTTCATATTTTAATGTGACAAGAGCTAAGGAAAATACAACGTAATTTGTGCAAAAGGTCAGGTAGATAAGAAACAAATGAGATTTATTGGGTACAAAAGATAAGGGAGAACAGATAGGATAAGCAAACAGAAGAGCAGGAGTAGGTATAGTTTTTGGACAACTGACTCGGAACCACAGCAGTGCCTCACATACTGCCCAATTAAGGTAAGTACTTGGGGAGAGGTTCACCCAAACAAAATACTATGTAAGGGAACCCAAGAGTTACAAGTGAATAGTAAAACTACTTTCAGTGGGGTGGGAAAGCACTCATCTGAATTAACTGGAGACAGTATTGGGACTGGATAAAGTTAGTTTATATGAATAGTAAAACTGAGCAGTAATCATATTATGGATAATGAGCTGAGCCTTGGGAAAAGACAAAATTGGGAGGGGCACAGGTGATGGAAAGCTATGTGAAGCTTGCGCTGGATGTGAATGGGAGGTCTCGCTCTGGGTTTGGGAGATATGTATAGCTGAGCATGTGTATGTCTAGCTTTGCTCCATGACTACCAGAAGCAGTGACACTTCAATGGTCAATGGTAGCGAGGCTGTCAACAACCTGATCCTCCAATAAGGACTCTAGATTCTCTAGTATGAGGAACCAGGCCTCTCAGATAAGTGGTTCATTAAGACAAAATGAATTGAACTTTCGTAGTGCCAGAAAATAAGTACTCAAGGAGCAATGAACACTGAAAAGATATGGGCCAGTACATCCAACTGGAAGGGACGCCCAGAACTGGGACAATGAGTAGCAAGATCATGACTGTTTTTAGCCACGGAATAAAATAGGTGTACTGTATTTGTTCATACTGTTAACAAAAGTGTAGTCAGGGATTGCAAGAGAATAGATTTACTACAGGACACTATTTAGCAGTCAGTAGTGTTTATTTTGAGCTAATAAATATTGTATGACTTTAATTGAGGCAATACTCAAACTGGCCTTAATGGGTTTTGATTATTTGTAAGGACACATAATTCATAGGGTGATTTTACAATATTCACCCAAAAAGCCAAATGCAGAAGAAAGTGTGCAGGAGATTTGTCCACGTGGTAGAGACCCAAAAATCCAGCCATGGCCCTGGATCCTACAGCAGTGCCCCACACGAGTCCAGCCAAAGGCCTACAGCCCACAGCAAAGTCTCACGTAAGCCTGTATCAAGATCTGCACTGGGCCAGGCATGGTGTTGCATGCCTGTAATCCCAGCACTCAGGAGGCTGAGGCCAGCATGGGGTACATGGTGAGTTCAAGACCTGCCTGAACTACAGAGCAAGACCCTATCTGAAAAACAAAGCATCGAAGACCAGGTTGAAAATCCCTAAGTTACTGCAGGCTGATCAGGCCCGCAATCTCCCAAGCGAGTGGGCAGATGGAGGCGTAAATAAAAAATGAGACAATGGAATATAATTTCAGGGCATCCAGGAGGGGCTAATTCTTTTCCAGCTTCTATATTCTCTGAATTAGCCCAAAACTTCTGGGTCACCCGTTTTTATTAGGTTTTTCAAATAAGGGAGGGGGAATACTGAAGAAAATGCAGGAATCTGAACAGATTCCAGGAATCTGGGCAGGACTTGGGAATCCTTTCAAGGACTCTTCTAAGTATTATTATGTTAATTTAGGAGAGCAATCTGTTACGTCCAGGAAGGCCTTCACAGCAGAGCTGCAAGCCACAGTTTCCTTGAAGTTAATGAAAGTAGGAGCCAGACATTCTCACCTGCGGCCTTGTCCTTGAGCTGTCACAGCATCACAGGCCAATACAGGCCTCAGCAGTGACCAGCGACTTACAGAGGTTCACTTACTATGAATCAGCTGCCCATTTGCAGACAAGGTGCCTAAGATTCGGACAACTCCCAAGTAAATATGAAAAGCCAATTGGTTAATATTAAATCCTGGTCAGAGCCACTTTGTAGTGGTCCCCAACAGCTACATGGTGAATTCAAGACCTGCCTGAACTACATAGCAAGATCCTATCTCAAAAACAAAAACAAAATAAAACAAAGCAAAACGAAAAGCTAACATCTGCATTGGGAAGGCCCAATGGCCAGTGGTGGAAGCTATAAAATCTGTGCTGGCAAGGTGAAGGATCTGTGCCAGAAGGCTGAGGGATCTGCTGGAGCCAGGAAGCAATGTTCAAGGTAAGGACCAGCTCTCTCTGGAAAGAACATCAGCCATCCCTGGCAACAGCGAGGACCTGAGCCCCTCTGATGGAAACCAGCAGCAGTAAGCACACAACCTCCCCCTTCTCATTCTTTCATGCCCTTGGCACAATCCTCCAGTGGGCCTTTGGTGCCCAGAACTATGCAGACTCAGTTCAGCGGTGTGTTCCCACTTACACTGACCATTAGTTAATCCCCCACAATAAATAACCAAGAAGGGGACATCTTCCTGACAATCTAAATTAACAAATATGGAAGGAAGAAATGATGGAAATAGAAAACCCGTATTAGGCAAACCACAGAAACTTTCGAATTATCAGTGGAAACAAATTAGTGTGAAAGGATGATGAAAAGGGATGACTTGTCACCACAAGATGCCAATTAGAAAATGGCAAATAGGTTGCACTGGAGAAACCAGGTGCCCCATCTGTGTCCTGATGCCAAGCACTGAGAAAATAACAAAATCTCTGTAATTTTTGCCGAAATGACTAACTGCAGTTCAGTCATGAGAATATATTAGATGTTTTGGGTTATATCCACTCGTGCCCATCCCCCAAACCTTGTGCATTCATAGGTGCGGCTTCGGAAAGGTGAGTGCATTCCTGAGGCTGTACAGCTGACTTGCTGTTAGGAGGAGGGGTCTGGTCAGTAAAGGCAGATACCTGAGGCCGTGAAATAATATGTATCTCCCTTCCTGGCTCCTCCCTGGCTTTCATGATGTGAGCAGCTCTTGCCCAGATCCTTCCACCATGATGCTGACCATTTAAGGACTAAAATGTAAGCCAAAATAAATCCTCCTTTAAGCTGTGGTGTCAGGTTTTTTGTCCCAGTGATGATGAGAGATACCAGGCAAACCTAAATTAGTGATTGTTCAAAATAATCTTCACAAATGTTAAGGTTCAAAAGACCTGAAGAGACTAGACAGGGTGATAACTAATATACCCTGGGTCCCGGACAAGGATCAAAAGATGTGTGAGACAGCCAGTAAAATCCAAAGACAGTAGGAGAGGGCCAGGGAGATAGCTCAGTGGTGCAGCGCTGGTGTGGCAAGCTCGAGTTCCTGAGCTTGATTCCTGGTACCCCTGCAAAACAAAACTAAACAAAAAACATAAACTAAGAGACATGAAGGAAATCTGTTCAAAAGCAAAGAACAGATGGGACGAGGGAAAGGAGAAAAGAAAGAGACAAAAATGTATGTTTGTATATATGTATATACATATGTGCAGGAGGGCTAACATGGTTCTACTATTGTATTATATCACTTAATGCTAGGGAATAGTTGATGACGGGTTATTCGATCAATCTTGTATGTCTGTATGTGTTATCCTGAGCACACACTTTGAAGATATCAATATGCAAAGCAGCAACTATTGTTGGTTTTCTGTTGCTTTGTCTATAATTCAATCCTGATCTTACTGTTATTTTACTACTTTGTGCCTCTTTGTTAATGCTTTCCGGTTTCTTTTTTTTTTTTTTTTTTT
>PVLD010023185.1:0-27927 GCA_004027595.1 Dinomys branickii | reverse complement strand
TTTCCCACGTCTCGCCCCGGCAGCCTGGTCCGCCCTACCACATCTCCCCCGGCATCTCAGAGAAATACGCCCAGTTTAAACTTCCCAGCCGAGGTTCCGGCATTCACGCTCACCAAGTCTGTCTCGAGCTGGTGGTGTTTATTAAGGAGGTTCGCTCCCTTGCTGCTCACCCGGTCGCCATCTTCCCCGGATCCTCAGTAAGCATAAATTCTTAAAAATTTCTTCTTCAGGCAAAGTAGGCAAATACAAGATCTTTCATTTGTGAAGATTTCTATTTATTCCTCCCTTGAGTTGTACTGTAATTACTCAGCAGTGTATTTCTAATTATTAATGGCATTAGGTAAGAGCTATGTTAACCAGGCTGAGTTTATTCCTCCTCTGATGTGAAACTCCTTCTAAGGTCATTTGTATTGTTTGAGGAAGGGATGGTGGTATGGAGGAGCAGGCTTTTGAAGTTTGGGTAGCCTGTTCATATAATTACTTGTGCTTTGGGATTTCATTGACTTATGCTGTTTATACCATTTGTGCTTAATACAGGAATCTTCTTGATACATTTACTTTTTACACTAAAAAACGGTGGCATGGTTCCTGAAAATTTTGTGTATTTTTCCTTTTTTATTTACTCAAGTGAGTAGTTGTGGGAGTTTTTAGGTGAATATCAAGAAGAAACTTCTGGGTGTTCTTTACATTGCCTGTGGGGAGTTAAGATCACCTATTTTCCCTTCACATAAGAAGTTCTAGACATGTAAACTAAAGCCTGGGAATTGGGTGAAGCCCTGTGACTTTAAGTAATGAAGACTTAAGAATGCCATTTGTGTCCTAAAGCTTTTGGTTTATTCTAATTTAAACCTTCAGTGTATTATGTATTGATTTTATTCTTAAAACTTCTAAAGTCAATTAAGCATAGCCTGGAATTACTGTAGATCAGATAATGCTGATTACAATACCACATAAATTACCTAGAAAGAGATAAATGCTATGGTAAGTAGCCAGGTTTCTGTAAAACTTGTCTTTTTCTAGGTTTCTCATGTTCTATTTAAGTTTATAAAGTTAGGTCTTGAAAGAGCTTCTGTTCTATTGCTTGTTCTTTTTCTGAGATAACATTTATACTTTGATAAGATTGTACATTCTTGTCCTACATGTTCCTTTTTAGTCTGTTTTTCATTTTCCTCTAAATTTTTATGTGTTCTGTCAAATTTTTCTCCTATTTATTTTGGGTTCACTTTCCCCATCACAGTTTTAAATTTTTTGAGCCTGTAGGTTTTTGTAATCTTAGTTGCTTCATGAAGATTTGGTTGTATAAAAATGGCATTATCCTAATTTTACATTTTGAGACTAGAAATCAGAGCTTTGGAAAGAAATTCTTTGCTGTTTCTCTTAATACATTTATTCTGGGAGCAGCACTTTCTGGTTTACTTGAAGTGGTTCCCTGCACTTCTTTTTAAAGGTCCAGTTTTTGTTTTTTTTCATTCTGATGAAAGGAAATTGATTGCTGTCAACTGTTAACTTAGTCAAGAAAAGGTTGAGCTGTATTCTGCCACGGGAGGTGTTGGTTCTTACCTGAGCTTAGGGAATGTCTTACTATTCTTGGATATTTGCTTCAAGAATGTCTCAAATCCAAAGATTAGCTAAGGTAGAGAACTTTGCTTTTATGCCAACGATCCTCCCTCCCTTTTCCCTTTCTATAACTAGCCATGCCAGTGACAAGATCCAAACATACTCAACTTGTTTCATTGTGATTCTGTGCTTACCTTCCCTTATTGGTGTCCAGGTGTCAGCCTATTTATCTCAATAATGTAACAGTCCTGGAGGTGCATACTAGTGCTGACAGGGTTCACCTATTGTTAATTGACAAAGTGTAGGGAGTGTGTTTCATTTGTTTACCATCTGTCCTTGCTTCTCTCACTCACTGCTTTGAATTATGGATCATTGGAAGGAGTCTGAATGAGAGAAGGTGGTTTTCTCACAAGGGGAGGATGAACTCTCCAGAGAATCTTATTTGGCTAACTTCTATTACACCATGTCTAATATTAGTAGAAATTTGTTAAAGTTTCTGGAATATAAAGACACCTCTTCTCTGTTTTCCAGGGATGATACATAGTATTCCTATTTTTTGCTTTATTTATTTGTTATTTCAGTGAAGTTTTAAAAAAGTGCATAAGGCAATGAGCAGTTAGATTTTTATCTCACCAACATTTTGTGCAGTGCATATAGATTTTCAATGTTTACTTTGATAAAAATACAGACATAGAATTATTTCTAAGGTTATGCTTACATACTAAGTTTATATAAGAATAATTGTAGTTAATTTGACAGCTATCTGTCCAGATGCTAACTAGTACCTGTTTGCTTTTTAGGTAATGGATTCAACATCTCTGCTACCAGCATTTTTAGATACAGATTTGACAGTGTCAAGTATTGAATATTGCTCCAGTGATATTCTTGTGAAATTTCAAGGCCAAAATAATGGTGAATGTGAGTTTGACTATCACATATTGCAGAGAGAAATACAACATATTCCAAAAAAAAAAAAACAATTTGGACATCTTTGAGTTTTGTTTGGTAGAAGAAGGAGTAACTGGAGAAGGGCGGAGAGGAAGAGTCATGGAAGAGAAAAATGAGCTCTGTGCAGTGTTCCTTATAGATTGAGGAGAAGAATGAACAGTTGCTAGTTCCCAGGTTGCTTCAGCCTGTGATGCTATATTCCACCACCACGGGTAGTGTTTGGTATTTTTGCCAACATTCTTCCAGTTGGAGAAAAGTGGTCTTGTAAGTCTTTGAATTATTTCAAGTCTTTACTAGGAATACAACTGAACAACTGAAAGGTCACCTGTAGGCTATTTTGCTTCTGCAAATGATTCTTCTCAAAGGGTCATAAGTTATATCCTGGACTCTTGAATTGCATTTAGGAAGACTTATTGATGGAGATTCATTTCATCTTATTGTGAAACTGTTAAAAGAATTCCCTCAACAAAAGCCAGATTTATTACAAAATAAAATAACTGAATTGTCACTAAGTGATTATGACAATTTACTTGACATTCAACATATTTTGGATAATTTGCAGCCATCTTTATCAAGTAGGAAGTTTTGAAAGTGTAAGGATATCATCTGCATTGAGCCCAGGTAAATTTTATTGTCAGTTGGTTAAATGGATTCCAGAGCTAGAAAACTTGTCAGTATGTATGAATTTACATTATGATATTACTACTCAAGAAACTAGTCCCAAGTGTGATAATTTTGGACTACTTTGTGTTACTAAAAGCAGAAACGGACAGTGGCATACAGCAAGTCCTCAGCAACTCTTGCCTGATGAGCAAGTAAACATTTGGTCTATGCATTATGGCAATAGTGAAGTTACCTCTTCAATTCATGTAAAAAAACTGAAACAGGATTTTAGTTTAGTACCATTATTTTCATTTCCTTGTTCCCTGACATATTTACACAGTTCTGATAGAAATGCAAGAAATCTTCAACTGAGTGTATTTGAACAGGCCTTGTTAGAACAAATAGTATATGCACACATCGGTAGCTTCAATAAGGATGAGCATTTGTGTTATGTGACGTTACAGACTCAAGAGTTTACAGTTAATTCTGAAAGCCCGCTAAAGACTGTATAGGCGCACAGACCTTTTGTCCAGTGTCTGGTTCAAAACTCTCCAACATCTTGAGTGAGCCAGGTGCTTATGATGTCAACAACTCTGCAGATGAGAGTTTTGTTGGAAATATTAAACAATCAGTAGACAGTATAAATAAAAATGATATGTTGAAAGTAGAGTGTCCTGTTAAAACTGTAGAAATGGAGGTAAAGACTCCCTATATAGCTTTCTTATCATGTATATTAAACCCATCAAATTTCTGGGTACATACTAATGAACATCAGAATGAATTTCAAGATATAATGAAAAATATAAACAAATGTTATGATTCATGGAAAAATGATGAACTGATTCTAAGAAATCCTAAACCTGGGATGTTATGTTGTGCTAGATACAGCAAGGACAGATACTGTTACGGAGCTCTTATCACTGAAATTAATGATGGTAAGATTGATGTTTATTTTTTAGATTATGGAAATATTGATTCCATACCTTCCTTTGGTGTGAAAATTTTGCTTCCAGAATTTTGTGCATTGCCTGCTGTAGCCGTGTGCTGTTTGCTTGCACATGTAATTTCTGTTGAAGATTTATGGATAAAGGCAGCAGTTATTTACTTTTAAAAAATTGTTTTGAAGAAAAGAAATTTTGCTTCAAGTTGTAAGAAAAAAAAGACAAATATATTGTAAATATTCAGAATATTGAAGCCTCAGACAATATTGATGTGCCTCTTATGTCAGAAGCTGGATATGCAGAATATTGGGAAATATAGCCAGAATATTTTGCAAAATCGGTAACTGAATATTCAGGGTTAAAGTCTAAGAGGAAAGTCACTATTAAGAATGTCACATCTACCCTTCTTGAAAGACCTAAACTCAAAAAGTATCTTTCAAATAAGTTGGAAGAAGATATCTTATCTTTGTGCAAGTCCCAAGCTGTTAATGTCTTAGATTTAAAAAATCCTTTCATTCTGTCTTTGGGACATGATTCATCAAAGCCTTATAAAGAACATGTATTTAAACCAGGAACAGTTTTTGAAGTTAAATATTCTCATTGCTATGGCCTAGGTGACTTTTCATGCCAGCTCCAGTGAAAGTTAGAAGACCTAAAATTACTAAAGGAACAAATTCAGAGTTATTATAGCATTCATTCTGATCCTTACCAGTTTGGGCAGATTGCTTACAGAGCTAAATATTCCAAAGATGGGAAGTGGAAAAGAGCTGCTGTTTTGACTCAGGTATCAAAAAAAGTTGACATAATATTTGTGGGCTATGGTTACCAAGAACGAGCTTTAATTAAAGATCTTTGTGCTATTAACCAACATTTTCCTTCTTTAGAAGACCAAGCCTTCAGATGTTTTCTTAACTATGTATTTGAACCAGTTGTAAATTATTCTGTTGGACAAGAAAAGCATCCAGAGAATTCCGATGTTCTATTTCTTCATCTAGGGGGTTACTGACTTGCATAATATATGCCCTAGTTTTTGTACAGCCAAACTTATTTAGTGGATTTACAATCTTCATTTACTAGTGCAAAAGAATTTCTTATTACTCATGGGTCTGTGCAGTGCAGCACGTTATCAAATCCATTGTCATCTTCAGTTAGTCTGTACAGTTACTATTACACTTCCTTTAATATAAAAATTGGAAGTGAAGAAGTAGTATATATATCTCACTGCTTTGTAAATGGCACTCTCACCAGAGTGCTCTGTGGCTAAAAGATCTCTCACCGAAAGTTTAACTGAACTTTGTTCCTTCACCCCATTTGCTCTTCCTCTGAGAGCATCTGCAAGTCTGATGACAACCTTTTCATTCTCAACAAGCGGAACAGGAAAACTTGTTGGATTATTCATATTGGATACATACCCTTTTATTTGGGCATTCAAGTAAATTTTGAGTTTAGGAAGATCTTTTATCTGTGGTCTAATTATGTTATGTGGATTCTGTGGTATTGCTTAACTCTCTGATAATGATTGTGATGAAACCTTTACAGATTTTTGCACTACATCAATTTCATTAAGAATATGTTCAGATCCATGGATAATTTTTAGATCTTTATTTTTAAGTCCATCATTTAATGACTTCACTTTGTTGTTGGACACTGGTTCAATTTTATAACAAACTGGTGGCTTCAAAAGCTTGGTATATATACTACTCGGATGCATTAATTGGTCTATTTTGTTTTCAGAGTATGTTACTAGAATAGTTTTATTTATAATACTATGGTTATAGTTGTATTCTATCTTGTCTTTCTGAGAAGCAACATGTCTCATTCTTATTAATGACTCTTTTCCATATACTGTCCTTGGTCAAAATGTTTTTTTCCATAAGCATAAAGCAACATTTAAATTTTCTGATTACATGTTGACAACCCTCATCTAACTCTAGACCAAGCTGGCCATCTGACTCCTGGGACAGTGCCACTGCCTTTAGTGCTTGTCCCAAAAACTTGTCTTCAGACCAGCCATTGATTTTTTCTGGAGTCTCTATATCTCTGAGATCTGACAAGATACACTTAACAGCTTGAGTAGGTGTAAACAGCAACTCTGGAAACTGATCCGAAATAGCCATCAACTCATTTTCTTTCACTAATTGTTGATTGCCAAAGTCCACAAAATACACCAGAAATTCAGACTACGGTAATATTGGAATAGTGAAAAGATCTAAAATTTATGAACTTAAGACAGAATTCTTAACTATTTCTCAGCTGGGCATCCATTCTTTTCTCAGTGGAGTAAAATGGAATAAGCCTGCTGAAATATGGGACAGCAGAGCTGTGGATTATTTTTCTTCAATAGTAAGTAAAAAAAATAGTATCTTGTCTGTTTTTGAAAAAGCATGACCAGAAAAGGGAAGTTAGTATGATTTGTGATGGAAAATGTGTCACCAATGAGCTGCTTAAATGGACAGCATGTTGGAAAACACAGAAGACAGTGGTGCGAACGCCTTGGGTTGTCTCTCAAAGCGTGAGCCCTGATAAGACGATGAAGCAATACAAGGAAGATCAGGTAAATGTGAAGAGTCTTCGATCATTTCCCCCCCCTACCAACAGCTGGTTAAAATTCCCTTTGAAGAGTTAAAACCTGGACACCTTGAAAAAGCTGAAATACTGTGTATTTCAAAGAGTAGAAGATTCTATGTGAAGTTATTAAAAAATAAAAGCATTTTATCAGATTTAACTGTATTTACTACAAAAGAAGAAGAAAAATCCTCATCAGTGGAAAATACTGAAGAAGACTTAGAATGTTTGTCAAAGTCTAACAGAACTTTGAAGTGGTGTTGAACAAAAGTAGAAAACAGTGTGTTGAAAATGTGCTTTTTTCTTAGTAGATCATGGTAGGTATGAAACAGTGCCTCTAAATAATACCAAGCTACTTTGTAATGAAATCAGAAGTGTTCCAAGGCAAGCTGTGCCTTGTAAATGGATTTGGTTTGAAAATTCTAAGAGCATGCCTTTTGAGTCCATTGTGTATTTACTTGCTCATTTGGAAGTAAGCATCCTTTTCCTGAAATATGTAGACTCTGCTTGGGAAGTAGATATTTTGATAGATGGTATGCTACTTTTAGAATATTTCAGCCCAAATACAATTCAGATTGAAGAAAACAAAATTCAGTCTTCAGAAATTATTTTCAGCATGAAATCTCAGGCTCTTACATCATCATGTGGAATAAGATCATTTACTTGGACACAACTTCAAAATGGTGGGCAGTATAGTGGTATTGCCACTGCTGCTTCTGATCCATCAGACTTCTGTGTTCACCTAGAAGATTTTTCAACACAGTGAAGTATCTTTTTGTGTTGCTTTCTGATCTACCAGAAACTTTACATACGTTTCCTCAAGAACTCATAATTCCTGTTTCTAGTTGTTTGTTCAAATGTGAAATGGAAGATCAGTAAAATAGAATAAAAGTTTGTGAAGTCTCTGATAGATCTTTGCTTCTTATGTTGGTTGACTATGGGTTTTCTTTTTATATATTTTACTCAGGTAAAAAAGTCTTGAAGGTGTTCCTGAGGAAGTTTTGAATTTGCCAAAGTTAAATTATCCATGTATTTTACATGGTATTTTACCTGTTACAGGGAAACATTGGAATAAAAAAGTCAAAAGCTTTTTTAAATGGTTTTCTAAGCAAACCAGGCTTTGTTTTTTAGTTTAGAGAATGTGGTTTTAAAACAAAACTGAAAGTAGATGTCATTCATGAGAAAAAGAGTTTGTCAGACACACTAGCTGCATCAGAACTTGCAGTGTATTCTAGGGATTCAGCTAATCTTGATGCAGTTACTGGATGTACTAAAATCCAATGTAAGTTACAGAGTCAGGTTATTTGTCCATTGTTAAAATTTGGGCAAAAAAGAAAATATGAGTTGCACATGCACCAAGAAACAAAAGCTAAAAAAATGCAAACCTTTGAAGAAGGAAGAAGTCTATAAACTCCTCTTAAAATGAGGCCATGTTAGTAACAAATGGCATTCTAGAATTTTAAAACTGAAAAATAAAGTTTGTAGTAGAAAACATAATACTCAAAGTACCATTACATTTGATACACGTGGAGCAGCTTCATTTTGGAAACTCCCTGATTGCATGAAAAATAATACCAATTGGTTCAAAAACATTTTTTAAAAACTAGCAACTGAAGAAATACAAGAAAAGATACAGTGGACTTGATAACAGGAGTAAAAGCATTGTATGGTAATGAAAAAACTGTATGAGAAAAGTTAAAAGGTAAGCAGTCATTCTTCAGTTATTCTGTAGATTCTAGTTTTGATATTCCATTGCTAAAATTATCCAAATAAAATATACCATATTGCAAGAAAACAAGAAAAACTCTTAATAAGATTCATGATATTTATAACATACTCATTTTTGTTTTTCAGTAGAGGGAGATGAAACTTCAGATCACTTATGCTTTGTTTGACAACAAAGGATTGATGAGATACTCCGTAATTACCTTGTTTTAGATGTTTCAGATGTTCCGGAGTAAAATTGATAAGCATGGGACAAGAACTTCTAATATTAAACCATGTTAAAGGGATCTAGATTTTTTAGATTATTTTCCCACGAGAAAATATATATTAAATATATTTTATTTGATAAACTATCCTAGTTTGAAAGCCATGGATGTTATTTTATCAATGCTTTTTACATTTTTTAGGTGTCTTTCCTACTAAATCTGTTTCACTTGCTACTTGTAGAGTCATAATTGGAACCATGGTTGTTACCATTTTCTTTAGAAAATATGGATGATTATAATAAGGATATTTTTCTAAAGTAAATGAAGTGAGGTCAGATATAATTGCACCTTTGAACCCATCTCTGAGGTGTTTTTTCCTTTTTACATTTGTATCTGTTTTGTTTGATTTTTATACTTATATTTTGTTTGGTTTGGTTCTAAGTTATCTAAATTTTAATTTTCATTAGGTGCATGAATTGTATGTATTAATGGGTTCACTATATTTTCACACGTAGAGCAAACGCAGCTCAGACTCAACCGCCCTTTGTTCACCTTTCTCCCATCACTCCCGCGCACCCTTCTCAGCTTCCAGTAATCATCATTTTGTAACAGCCTTGGCTACTTCTAACTTGAAGTTATGGGTATTCACGACTATGCAAGAACAGTAGTACTTAGCGTATAGGGGGAATCCATATTTTGTTTCGCATTTACCTTGCATTGGATTTATTTTGCAAGTAAACATTTAGCAAGTTCAAAGTATTGTTTTGATTCCAAAAATAGAACCATGAAAATGTAAAAGTCATAAACCAAATAATTCTGTGTAACTGTTTGGTAATTTAAACGTTATTTAGGAAATCTTGGAAAATTCTTAAGCAAGAAAGGATAAATCAGTTGTATTATATTCTGCATATCTATACTGAACATTTTAGTGTTATGCTTTTGAAATTGGGAAATAATTTTTAGAAATATTGTTTTTAATGAAGATATGTGAATTTAAGTTTGGTATCTTCCATAACTGTGGGAGGCTGAGGCATAGTACAAATTTGAGGCCCATGTGCGAAATTTAGTGACTTTATGAGACCCTGTCTCAAAATTTAAAAAAATATATGCTGGGGATGTAGCTCATTGCAAAGGCTCAAAATTCAATCCCTAGTACCAGAAAATAAATTGAGCACTTGAATTATAAAATTATACAAGCCTGGAAATTTTGTATATGTTTAACAAACTAGTGTCTAGCTTGTAGCTATCTTAAAACAGGGAATTTCACTTATTCTCTGTAATCACAATTCTTTGACTACTATATGTTGTTCCCTTTGCTAGACTTTGAAGATTATTTTCTGCACTTATGAAGAGTGTTTTCACTGGATACTACTTCATTTTATATAACCTCTGTGGCTGTTGCATCACTAGGATGCTTTTGGTTACCATGGAATATGGCAATATTAATAATTTGGATTGATGTAAATGAATTGGAATTTGTAACACCTCTTACATAAGATTATATAATACCTTTTTACCCTCTTGGGCCATAACTACAATTTAATCAGGAAGGACCTTATGGGCCTTTGGTTTTTTAGAGTACTTTTTAATTTCACTTATGTGTTTTGATATTTTACATTTAGAGATGACAGAATTGACAAACTGGAAAATTCATTGGCAGCATTTAAGTTATTAAATACTATTGAAAATGTTTTTATAAAACTTCATTTCAGTTAATTTCTAATTGTTTTCCTACTTAGATAGAATTCCAGTAGAGAATGTATATGAAAATATTTCTTTTATAATGAATTACATTTAATTTAAAATTTACTTTTCTTATTTTGAAGAGACATTAAGTTTTTAAATTATATTAGATATTTTGTTACATTTTAATATTGCTACAAGGAAGAAATATAATCTTCAGTATAACGTGTGGTTTAATTCAGCATACTTTAAAAAGTTTTTTTTTAGTATTTATAGTTTCTCACAATAGTCAGTATTATAATAATACATTTTTCTCACTTTAAAATACATTAATTTATTAGTACAATATGTTATTATATAAGTGTTGGAAACATATTTTTGCTTAAAAATTGGGAGAGCAGAATATTTAAGGTATTAGGTAAAATATTTCAAAGTGTGGAATTACTAAGTTTTACTTTGGAAATTTTTGAATTTTGCTCTATATAAGATACATTTTTAAACTCGTATAAATGTCTTCTCAATATGATAAAAAGTATGATTCATTAGAGAAACAGTTAAGACTTGATATTTTAAAAACATGTTCACACATTGTGCTTTTTCATGGCTCTACTGAAATAAAAGACATTTCAAGCTGTTAAAACTAAATTATGTAGCAGTTTCCTACTATAATTGTTTCCATTCTGAATTCTTCTTTATGAGATGCTAAATTAAATTTTATTATTTACTTTTCTGATTTTTGCATTTTCATATGTGTGTCCTTGGTATAGTAATTTTTTCTGATATTTAAAAAGCATATTGAATTCTAATACTTTATTAGCTAGTTTTCCTGTGGATGGAACAAAATACCGCAAAACCGCAACTTAAATGACGAGTGGTTTACTTTGGCTCACAGTTTTAGAGGATTCATTCCATGGCTGGCTGGCTTCAAGGCAGAAACAGCATGGCAGAGTGGTATGGTGTTGGAGGAGAACTCTGCACCGCATGGTGGCGAGGAAGTGCAGAGACAAATGGGGTTCTCCAGATGAGAATACAGCCTCTCAAGTCACATCTCTAGTGACCCACCTTTCTGATCAGGCCCTACCTGCAAAGGTGAAAGTTTTGGGGGCATTGCAGCTCTAACCCATAACATCCTACCCTTTGTTCCCTAAAAGGCTCATGTCTGTATCATTATGCAAAATGCATTTAGTCCATCTGAAAGAGTTGCCAATGTTTTATGCCAGCATTGCTAAAAATTCTAAGTTGAAAGTGTGCTCTGAGACTTAAAATGAACTCATATTTTGAACCCCTATAAAAATCAGAACATGAAATACCTGTACCATACAATGGCATAGGATAAACATTCCTATTCCCAATATGAGGGATAGAGGTAAAGAAGTCAGACCAAAGAAAGACCCAGACCCAGCAGGACAAATGTTACACTGTATAGCATCATGTCCAGCACTTATGGTAGATTGTGGTAAGATGTGCACTCCAAAGGGCTTGAGCAGCCCTAGCCTTGTGGCCTTCCTGGATTCCATCCCCAATAGTTTGTATCTTGGACTGCTGATCTTTTCAGCCTCTGTTCTCTTCCTAACCTTAACTTGATAGGAAGTTTCTATCTGATGAAACTGGAAACTTTGCAAATCATTTAGCTGTTTTCTTCTCCCAATTCTCAATGTAAGTCTGGCTAAAAGCAGAGACATATATACCTGTGCTACAGCCTAAACATCGTGCTGCCTTGAAATTTCCTCTGGCAGATATAGTTCACCATCTTTAAAGTCAAGTTTGCACAATCCCTGTATATAGCATTTTAAATCTCTCTGGAATCTCTAAACTTTTCCAAACTCCTCCTGCAAATCAATCCCAAAGACTTCTGAACTGCATGATCAAGTACAGTCAGCAGTGGCCCCACTTCAGGTTACCAATTTTCTTTATTAATTAACTTTCCTGTTACTTGGACAAAATACCCAACACACACAACATAATGGAGGAGAGCTTACTTTTGCACAGTTTCAGTGGATTTGGTCTATGGCTAACTGGCTCCAAGTCAGAAACAGTATGCATGGCTGAGGAAAGATTTTTACCATGCAGGCAGGAAGCAGAAAGGAATGGGGATTTGGGGACCAGAGTGCTCCTTTCCGTTTAATCCCCCAAATGACCCACTCCTTTTGATGAGGCCCACCTCCAAATTTGAGTTTTGGAGGGCCACTTTAGATATAAACCACATCAAATATCATTTTTAAAAAGTGAATTTAGAGATATTGTTACTTTAGCGTATATTCAAGGGAAATTATTTTTGATTCATGTATGTTTTGAGTTAAAATTTTTTCACAATCAAATATTTTACATATGCTTCCCTAATGTCTGAAATTTTATCACTCTTTTAAAAGGGTACTATGACATTTAAATAAGCATAGCATGACCTGACTGTGATGACATATCGAATGCATATTGAATCCACATTTATTTCCCTTCCCCTTCCCTGCTCTCCTCTCCTCCATCTTTCTGGTTCCCTGTCTCTGAGATCGAACTCAGAGCCTTTGTACAGAACTACATTCTCAGCCATTTTCTAAAACTTTGAGCCAGCTTTTTGTTAAATTGCTCGGTTTGGGCTCAAACTTGTAATCCTCCTATCTCAGCCTGTACAAGTGTGTGGATTACAGGCATGCTCCACCATTCCTGGCTAAAGTTTCTCTTAACCAAATATTTTTCTTACTCAAATAGTTAATGTGCATATGCTCTGAGCTGGGAAAAGTGGTGCATTCCTGTAATTTCAGCACCAAGGGAGTGTGAAGCAGGAGGATTTTAAGTTTTAAGATCTTGTCTTTAAAAGAGTTTGGAATGTAGCTCAATGCAGAGGTCTTAGGTTCAATTCTTAGTACTCAAAATAAATAAACTTATGATGTATCTTAAGGCCCTGGAAAGAAAAGAACAATTTAAATCTGAAACTAATAGAAAGAAAGAAATTACAAAGATCAGAGCAGAAATTTATGAAATTGAGATAAAATGACAAAGGATCAGTCAATCAATGAGTTGGTTCTTTGATAGAATGGAAAGGGGATCCTGGATTGGGAGAGGGGAGGGCAAGGAGAAGTAAAAAGGATCAAGATGCAATATGTATGTGTCTCGATTCCCCACAACAAATGTATTTTCTGTGTATTGCAAACTTCTATCACACTCCCAGACAGTTCTTTAAGAAAATTTTCCTTTATCTTTTCACATTTAAAGGCTTGCTAGATTTTTAAAAATTACAACTATCTTTAATTTTCTTATTGAGGCTGTAGTTTGGATATTAATCTGAGCCCTGTTCAAATATCATTTTCTTACTATGCTTTTTATAATATAACCTTAAAACAGTGGTGGCAAACCCATGGCGTGCATGTTATTTTGTTTGTCTTTTAAGACAAAAGATGTTAATGCATGAGTTTTTTTCCTAAACTAAAACCTCAGTATTCAGGTTTCATTGCACTACTGGCACTTTGAGAAAAACAAGCGGGTTTGGGTTGTATTTGAGCACGTGGTCCTTAAGAGGTTTGCCATCCTGCCTTAGCGTGTGTATCTAAAATCCACATGCTCCCTTTTGGCTTAGTTCAGTAACATCTTAGTGTGAACTCTTAAGTAATGTTTCTAAGTTCTTTTCTTAGTTTTTAAAATAACTTCCTATTAAGGATGAAGTGACCTAGTGTTGAGCAGAGCTTTTAGCACATTACTTTTCCATAGCACACTATTCTTCATTTCTGTCTTTATGTCCTTGATTGTACTGATATATCTGCATATCTTCTCCTTTTTATTAAATTATTCTCTCTTATAATCTTGTCACATTCTCTTCTATAGTTCCTTTAGTTATCAAACATTTTTTAAATTGTTATATTAGTATTAGAGATAAAAATGATTATCAAATTCCAATTCTTAAGCTACTTTCATTATGGTTATAGAAACAAACTAATTATTATAAGGAGTGGTATATGGCATAGGTATATATAATGGGCATGTAGGAGAGGACAACATTCCTAGCTTTTTGAGGCTGAGGAACCAGTCGAAAAATACAAAAATGTGAGCTGTGGCTGACTCTTGAAACCATTATGAAAATATGAAACAGTTTCTAGGGAGCCTGGGCAAATGTGTAAGAAAAAAGTTAGAGAAAGTATAGTACAGTCAACATAGTAGGCACAAACCCACTACTTTTGTTTAAAATATCATTACTTTCAAGTTAAATATATTTGCAGAATTTTTGTGGAATTTTAGCCTTCTCGAGTTCAGGAATTCAGATTTATGGTAGACAGTTCTTTGTACTAGGAACCACCATTCTGTATGTCAGACTGTGACTTCATGAGTCAAGTAGTCATTTTATGATGAGTGGCTCAAGTTTTGTGGTAACTTAGGAGTTCACAGTCATCACTTTGGGGAACTTTTTCCCCAGTGTGTAGGTATTCTGATAAATAAATATCATTAAGCATCTTTGAAGGAGACCAGGAGGAACAGTTTCTATAGAAACTTTCAATAGTGCGGCAGTGCCACTTTTTATCTTGTTTTGTTGTTTGGTACTGGGAATCAAATTCAGGACCTTGTGCTTGCCAAGTAGGAACTGTTCTGCTGAGCTATATCTCCAGTCCTGGCAGTACCTCTTTCTAAAAGATTCAATGCTACCTTCATTCAGAATGTTCTGAGTTTCTGAAGTAATTCAGTTCTGGGGACTGGATAAGGGCCAGGGACTCTTCTAATGATGAAGTAAGGTCTCCATTTGCCAGAGTTTTTGTCTTACGTAGATCAAACTTTAGTAGACTGTCCTCTAATTCAGCTCTAGGAATACTGTAATTGATTAATCACTAGTATAAATTTCTGTGGGTTAAACCATTTTAACTGTTGTTTTCATCTTACATTCCATTATAGTGGTCATTTATAACTTGTCACTGGTGGCTAAGTGCCTCCTTTTGGCTTCTGCCACTTTGGGATTTCATCATTCTTAATGACCCCAGTGAACCCATATCAGAGACGTTATTTTCCACTACTATTCATGATATGCAGATAATCGTTACCACAGAGCTCTACTACACATTTCTCAAATCAGTGATGAGAAGAGTCTATTCTGGATCCTGCCTGTCTGTAGAGAAAGGTAGGTCACACGTAATAAATATACTTATATTCCTATTTCCCATAGCTTTGCACTTCTTCTAATTAAGGGGTTTTCAAACTTTAGCACATATCAGATCTCCTGGATGTTCTGTTAAAACAGACTTTTGGGTCACACTGCCAGGTTCCTGATTCAGTTACTCTGGAGTAGGCCCCAAAATTTAAATTCTTATCAGTCCCTAAAGGATGTTGGTGGCATTGGTCACATCTTGAACCCTATTTTTTATATTATACCAGGGAAATTGTGGGCATCTTGATTTTAATGTAGGATACCATTATGTTCACAATTTTTCAATTAACTGAGCAAGGTTTTAGAACTCTTTATTGAATATTCCATCTTAGCGGTTACTCAGGGTCACATAATTGAAAGTGTTTACTGTGTTACAAAATAAAGCTGATGACTTAAGTATTTATTAATATATTTATCACTTTATTATAAAATAGCAGCAGTAATATACTGCTACATTTTAATATGATTAACATTAATTTATTGAACAAACTAGAAGAATGGCATTGTTTTAAGTTTTAAAAAGTCGGGTTAGTAGAAGGTGGCTGGATCATCATATGTGCTTTTCCATGCAGTCTGTTCCTATGTTACCTGTCATGTAGCACCTGAAAATGCCACTACATTCATGAGAGAATGAAGATAGAAGAGCCCAAAGCCTTAATATTATTATTAAATGTTTGTATGTTGCAGATTTCTGGGAAGTACTCAGAGATCCACTACTATACTCAGATCATAGTATTAGAACTGCAGCTCAACAGAATAAACTTCCTATCTTTAACTGAGTGGTGGAGAAGTAATCACTAGGCATTTGCAGCTGGTCCAGGGTTTAATTTCTCTCTCTATAGAATAGCAATAGGTCATGGTATTTATAAAAATAAAACCTCACAGTATGGTAGGCTGTAGGAAAAGCCACAGTACTTCAGATTTAAGGTGATTGGCTCGTGTCCTTCACCAAGATTCTATTTTCAAAGAGTTTGGGCTTATTTTACTAAAATAGGAAGAGAAAACAGAAGGAAAGCGTGTTGGCAGGAAACCTCTTGGAAGGAATGGGAGAGAATACACCCCCGCAGTCATCTTCCAGAAGAATCTGCCCCGTTGGATGATTGAAATAGGAATCATCTAATCTGCTACCGTTTACAGTGCTATTCTTTTTGTGTCCTTTTGGGTTTTATTTTTGAGTATTCGTTTTGTGTTATTTTGGTAAGTTTTCAAGCAGTAGCAAAGATAAACATTGCACCATTTCTTCTTTGGTTATTATACATGTTGATAGCAGGACTTTCATCTCCACAATGTTTAGTTTCCACAAAGAATGAAAGCACTAGCCTTCCAATCTTCTTTAGAGAACACAGAGAAGTGACACCATGTTATTTCTGAGGCTGGGTCATATAAACCTAAAGAACCTCTGTGTTGTTCAGTGAAAATCTTGAACTTGATGTGGAGCCCCCAAGTAAGAAAACTAATTCTTCTGAGCTGGTCATGCTGTGTGGAAACCCATGCCAAACAGAAAGGACAGGATTAAGACATTTTTAACTACAAATAAATCTAGTCTATGACAACTGTAGTCTCCCTAAATGAGGCTCAGACATTCTAGAGCTAAGAAAAGCCAAAAATGACAGCATTTGAGATCATTATGCTAAGAAAAATATCAGAAACTCCAATACCATGTAGTTTTTCTTTCATGGGAAATCTAAAATAGGAAATATGAACAAAATATGGAGCGTTAATAGGAAAATAGGAGAAAGAGACCAGGGGAACGAGGGGGGTATGGAATAAAGGGTAAAGGGATTGAAAGTGATCAAAATGTGTTATACGCATGTACCATTCCCTAAAATGATCATCATTATATTGCAAACATAACACTAACATAAAAAAGAAAAACCAACGTGGCTATGTCCTGTGTGAATTTCTGCCTCATCAAATCTGTGAGCACAACAGTATCATTTTCACCATTAAGTTGTTACGTACAAATAGTAAGTAGAATAGGATTGTGTACTGGAAGTGAAATACTGCCATAAATTTTGGACTGAGCATGGGTGCAAATTAGAAGGGGCTTGAAGAAGAAACTTGACAGGTGTCAAGTAAACCGTTTCAGCAAGGGCTTTAAGCAAGTTGAAAGTTTTATTGGAAAATGGGTATTGGGATACCTTTATTACATATAGTAAAAGACAGTATTGCCATAATATGTGTATTAGTTACTTTTCTATCATTGCTGAGACAAAATACCCAACACCCAAAGCGTGAAGGGGGAAAGGTTTATTTGGCTCACAGTTTGTAGAGGTTTCAGTCCATAATCAGTTAGCTCCAAAACAGGGTGGCATGGCAGAGGGACTTCACAGAGGAGAACAGTTCATGCCACCCGGAAGGTAGCAAGAGCAAGAAGAGATCTTACAATGTTTTTCTGCCCCTTTTACCTTAACCAGATTACTGGGATTAGGGCAGTGTGAAACCAATCAGTGGGCTGATGCAGCAATCACCCACCCTTAATCCCAGCGCCCTTAATCCTAGTACTGCACCATTAGTCAGTCACGCACTCTATATGCAGTCACCTCTGAAAAAACCTTAAGAACGTATGAGGCTTAGGGGGGACACCTAAACACAAACCATAACAAAACTGAATATTTACACACGAACTAAGGGAGAAGACTTAGGTGATTTCCAAACAACATGTTGCACGTACCAACTGATAGTTTTTAATGATAAAGTTTGATTTTATTTTGTAAGAAAAGTTTAGAGAAATGTATGAAATCACTTTTCATTCCTACCCTTTCCAGTTGGAAAATGTCCTCATTTTGAAAAGGGCCCAAGATCAGCCCTATGGTGCTGACAAGAAAACATCTTCTGGTAAAAATGAGATCTGGGTGTGCGTGAAACCCTTTGTTAACTTCAGAACTATCTCAGGTGGTTTCTCACAGACATTTTAAAGGGCCTGAATCTCTTAATGGTATCATAAAGGACTTATTTCAGAGGAATGTGTGTGTGTGTGTGTGTGTGTGTGTGTGTGTGTGTGTGTGTGTATGAATTTTATCTGAGTAGATTGCAAATTGATCCATAGGAAGCTCATCAGGTTTTAAAATCTATTTTATCAAAGTTCATAAAAAAAGTGAGAAGAGGAAAGGCTTTTAGGTGCCCAAAGTCTTATGATGACCATAAAGCAGCTGAAGAATATTACTCAGATGCAAATGTGCTGAAGTAGGATGACTCAAAGGGTAAAAATGAAAGCTTATAAAATGGAGCCAAGAGACACAGAGAAGAATTTCCTCGGAGTAGCACTAAAAAATTCAGAAACTACTGACATAATGTCATGGTCAAGCTTCCTAGTTTTTCATTTTTTGAATGACAGTGTTTTAGAAATTATTCAGTGCTTGTGCCACAATTGTATGTTAAGTGTTTGTGGGCTGACTTACTACTTTGTTCCATAGGCTTTCAGATCAAGAGGAAACGTAGCTGGGAACAGCTTCTGGGGATCCTGATCTGCAGCTCCACATGATTTAGTTGATGAGATCTGAGATTTTGTCTAGATGTCACAATGAAATGAGAACTTGGAGGTCTTAGGGAAAGAGGTAGAATATTCTGCATGGGAGGAATGTGAATTTGTGGTTAAGGGACAGACTATGTCAGATTGCATTTTTAGATTGTCACAGTATTTTCCATTTTCATGTTCTTATCTGATATGACCCTCGCACTGCCATCAATAGGTAGATTACAGTTACCCTTCTCTTGATCTGGGAAGGCTTGTGACCAATATCATACAGTAGAAGTAATGTCACGTGACTTCAAGGCTGGATCATAAAAGTGATGTATCTTTCACCTCATTTCACCTTATTGGTTGTCCTTTTAAAGCATTTTGTCTCCTCCCTCCCTTTGGTTGCTTTTGAAAGTTTTTTCTTCATTTTTGCTTTTAGAAGTTTTTCTGTGATATGCACGCGTATGTTTATGGTTTGTAATTACTCAATTTAGGTAATTACACTTGCATCTGGTGGTATCGACCATTACACACAAAAACTCCAGCTAGTAAAGTGAAGCTCGAGAAACCCAACCCGTAAGGGAAGGCTGTGGTGTGTGCACTCTTGTCAACTATGTCAGGTCCCAGCCAGTTGCTTTGTTCGTTCTGAGGCCATGAGCATTGTGTCAACAAGCCAACTCCATCATGCCTTTTCCAAATTCCTAAGTTCACAGGGTGTGTGAACTTAATAAAACAATTGTTCTTTATTTTAATCTTTGATGTAGTCACTGGAACAGGTGGATGACTTAAAAATGACACTATGAGATTCAATAGATCTGTTGGGACAGTAAGAGTAAAGATACTTGATAATGATTAAAGTAAGATTTTCACTGAAAAAGTTTGTGACATACTTCAGATGCCTGAAGTGGCTTGTTTATTTGTTTTTGAGGCACTAAGTCATGTGATGGTGTTTCTGAGTTCTAATTTGTCACTGTACATTGGTTTGGACTAGTTTATTTGTAACTTTTAATTTGCTCTACAGCTTGTTTTACTTGCTTCAAAAACTCAATAAATGTGATTATTTCAACTTGTATCCATATTTTATGCATAATAAATATGAGATAAATGTATATCAAGTGAACATTAAATTTTGTCATCCTTTGGAGAGCATATTCATACATTTTAAGAAGTGTTACAGTTCTATAAATACCTTAGTAAATAGGGATTACATAAACAAATGCTAACCTCTGTATTAATAAAGCATATAGCCTCTTTTTTAAGGAACTTTATTCACCTCCTGTATGTATTTTGAATATTGCACAAGTCAAATATACTATGAGATAAATATTGTAGATAAAAGAACAAATTTTCCTGGCAGTTAAGAATAATTTTTTTGTAATTTTTGAGGGTGTTTTACTGACATCTAGTGGCATTCAGTTCTACATGTTAAAATTTCTTTTGGCTTTCTTCATATTGATTACTCTTTCATAGATTTTCTTTTTAATTTTTAAAATGTTTTAGAAGAAATAGGACTTTTCAGGTGTCTAAAATGAACACAATATTTTTTGTGGATGTGTGTTATTCAAATATTTTATGTATGATGCTTTGAAATAGATTAATAAATATGATCATGCCATTCATTTAAGTGCAGGTTTTTTCTCTCATTTTCCCTTTGTTTTAATTCTTGCTTCTCCTCCTTTTTCTATTTGTATGATCGATCCACCTTTATCTTTTTTCTTCTGTGTATAAGTCAGTGCATGAGCAAATATATTTCTATACAAACACAATGTGCTGCTTTTTTTGTGCACCATGTGCATCTTTTAGAAAACTCAGGTTACATGCTTTTCTGAATCTTACTTTTCTGACTTGGCATACCTCTTGTAAATCTGAGTGAGGTAAGTAACAGCATTCTGGTTATTTTAAAGCATATGTGTACCATTTGAAACAGAAATTTTTCAGCAGGTTTTCTACTGTAGCCATTAATTTTTTTCAGTTTTTGTCACCCTGCATATAGCTATGCCTCTATGAACATATATAATTACTTAGGGTAACTGTAATTTTCTAAGATTACTTTTTATTAATGAAATTTCTGGGTGAAATAATGCATTAACTTTAATATATATTCTATGATCAGTGTACCAGAAAACTTCTTCCTACATCATCATTAGAAGATTTTAGTCACTTAAAACATTTCCCCTCTATGTGAGTTATAAAATTATTATTTTGAGTGTCTTGGTTAGAAAATTTGAGTAACTTTTTGTGTGTTTATTGACCCTGAATTTGTACTTGTATGGATGTTCTCATTTTTAACTTGTGAATCTGGTATATTATAAGATGTTAACCCTTTGTAGTGGCAAATATTATAATACAGATTTAACTCACCATGTCTTTGCATCCATCTTCTGTTTTAGTGACTCTGATCATGTAATTAGAAAAATCTCACTCATGAATAGATTATATTCTTCCAAGTTTTCTCCCTCTTGGAAATTTTTTATCATTTGAGTGTTAAAAAGATTAAATTTTTGGTACACTTTAGATGTACATAATGATCATATTCATTATAGAGAATTTGTACCTGTCCACGATATATTTTGATTTCTCTTTTTTCCCAATCCCTTCTCCTTCCTTCAACCCCTTTCCTTTCCCTATTTACAAAGCTTTCATTCCATTTTATCCTTTTTTAAAATCTTTTTTTCCCTATTCCTTTCCCCACCCTAGTTCTTCTTTCTTTTTGAACAGTTTCTTCCCATTTCACAATATCTAGTGTGCATTTTGGTCCGCATTTAAAAGTTTCTCACACAGGGAAACAATGTGATGTCTACACATGTGAGTCCGATTTATTTCATTTATGAGTATAGTCTCAAGTTGTATCCACTTACCTAGAAATGTCTCAAGTTTATCCTTCTGTATGGCAGAGTAGCACTCCTTATTAGAAAACTCCACATCTTTATCCATTCCTCAGTTGATGGGCCTTACAAACTATTATAAACTCTGCTGCTACAAACATGGGTATACATGTAGTGCTGTAGTATGATGTTTATAATTTTCCTAGGAAGATACCCAGAGGAGAATATCTTCATCAAATGGGACCTCTAATCCCAGTTTTTTCAGGAATTTCCATACTAGTACTACACAGCTGCACTAGTCTAAACTCCAACCAACAGTGGAAATGAGTTCCTTTCTCCCCACAGACCCTCCAGCATTTGTTACTGATTGATTTTTTGATGATAGCCATTTTTTCTGGAGTGAGATGGAATCTCAGCATTATTTTAACTTTCATCTCTCAAATGAATAGTGATGTTGAATTTATATATATATTTGCCAGTTACGTTTCTCCATCTGAGAAGTGTGTATTTATGTCAGGTGCCCATTTTTGGGTTGGGTCTTTAAATTTGGCGAGGCTGATATTTTTTAATTCTTTATCTGTTCTAGATATAAATCCTTTGTCTAAAGGATAATTGGTTAAATTTTTTCCCACTCTGGGTTGTCTTTTCATTCTGTTGATGATTTCTTTTGCTGTGCAAAAGCTTTTCAATAGAATGAGATCTCAATTATTGATTCTTTGTATTACTTCCTATGCAACTGGGGCTTTGGTTATGCAATCTTTCCTACACCTGTGTATTCAAGAGTTCTGCCTATTCTCTCTTCCAGCAGATGTAGTGTTTGTGTAATAATATTTAGATCTTTGATCATTTTGATTTTCATTTAGTACATGGTGATAGACATAGGTCTAGTTTAAATGTCTGGCATGTGGGAGGCCAATTTTTTCCAGCCACCATTATTAAAGAGTGTGTCTTTTCTCCAGTGAAAGTGTTTGGCTCCTTTGTCAAAGATAAGATGGCTGAGTGTGTTAGAGGTGTTTCCATATCTTTTAATCAGTTCCATTGATCCTCAGGTCTTTTTTTTTTTTTTTTGCTTTTTGCTAGTACAATGATATTTTTATCACAGTAGATTTGTAGGATAATTTCAAGTTGGGAATCGTTATCCTCCCTGCATTACCTTTATTGCTGAGAATAGTTTTTGATATTTTAGGTTCCTTCTGGTTCCAAATAAATTTTAGCAATGTTTTTTATAGTTCTTTGTGGATGCAAATAGTATTTTGATTGAGATTACATTAAAACTGCATACCAATTTTGGGAGTATGGCTATTTTTACTGTTTTGGTTCTTTCTATCCATGAGCAAGCGACAAGGGATATCTTTCCATTTTCTGGTGTCCTCTTTGATCCCCTTCTTCAGAGTACTGTAATTTTCAATATATAGATCTTTTACTTTGTTAGATTGATTCTTAAGAATTTCACTGCTTTGGATGCCATTGTGAAGGGTGTGGTTTACCTTGTTTCTCTTTCAGTGAGTTTATTGTTTCTGTAAAATAATGCTATTGAGTTTTGAGTATTGCTTTTGCATCTAGCTAGACAACAGAATTAATTTCACTGCTAAATCTACAATTCTTTTGTGAAGTTTCTGGGGTTTTCTATGCAGAGTATCTTGTCATCTGCAAATAATTATAATATTACTTCTTCCTTTCCTACCCATATTCCTTTTATTTCTTCCTCTTGTCTTAACTGCTTTGGCTAATGTTTCCAAAACTATATTAAGTAGGAGTGGTGATCATGGCTATTCTTGTCTTTTTCCTGATTATAGAGTGAAAGGTTTTTTTTTACCATTTAGTGTGATGTTGGCTGTTGGTTTGTCATAGATGGCTTTTATTAGATTGAGGTAAAAACCATCTATTCCAATTTTCTATAGGATTTTTTTTTCATGAATGATATTAACTTTAATATTCTTAGTATCTTTAATATCTCAATAGATGCTTTTTCATCTATTGAGATGATCATATGAGTTTTGTCTTTGGCTCTGTTAATATGGTGTATTACATTTATTGACTTCTGTATGTTCAACCATCCCTGCATCCTTGGGGTGCATCCTTTTTGGTCATGGTATATACTCTTCTTGATGAATTGCTGCATTCTGTTTGCTAGTATTTTACTCAGGATTTTGTATGTGTGTTCATTAGGGAGATTAGCCTGTAGTTTTCTTTTTCAGTTGGGTCTATCTCCCATTTTGTTATCAAGATAATAGCTTTCAGAATTGATTTCAGAAGTACTGCTTCCTTTTTAACTTCATTAAAGAGTTTGAGAAGTAGCAGTATTAGCTCTTCTATAAATTTCTTATATAATTCAGTAGTGACTGTACCAGGGCCTAGAGTTTTCTTTATTGGTAGGTTTTTAATTACATCTTCAATTTTATTGAGATCAGGTTATTTATAATCTTTATAACTCCTTGATTCAGTTTTAGCAATTCATATGTATCTAGGAATCTGTCCATTTCTTCTTAGAGTAGAGGTTCTTGATGTAGGTATCCTCTTCTGATGATCTTCTGGATTTTTGTTGCATCTCTTGTGATCTTACTCTTTCCTTTCCTAATTGCCTGAATTTGAGTCTTTTCTTACTTCTTTTTGATAAGGTTAGTTAGGGGTTTATCAATTTTATTTAATCTTTGAGAGAACAAGCTCTCTCAATTGTATTAATTTCTTCTCTGATCTTTATAATTTCCTCTTATACAAGCTTTGGGTTTTATTTGTTCTTCCTTAACTAGGAGTTTGAGGTTCAGTATTAAGTTGTTCATTTGAGCTTGTTCTGTTTTTCTGATGTGAGAGTTTACTGCTGTAAATATCTCTCACAGGACCGCTTCCACTGAGTCCCATAAATTTCAGTATGTTGTGTTAGCATTATTGTTTAATTATAGATATTGTTTAAGTTCTTCTTTAATTTCTCTGTGGCCCATTGGTTGTTTGGGAGGATTTCCATGGACTTATGTAGTTTTTGTGGTTTATTTGTCTATTGATTTGCAGTTTCATTGCACTATGGTTAGATAATTTGCATGGAATTATTTCACTTCCTCTCCATTTACTTTAGCAGGTTTTATGGGCTAATGTGTTGTCTGTTTTGGAGAACATCCCACGTGCAGCTGAAAAAATGTGTATTCTGATATGGCAGATGGAACCCTATGTAGATATCTATTAAGTTCATTTATTCATGGGTTTGGTTTAATTCTGATATTTGTAGATTTTTTTGTCTAGTTGATTTATCTAATTGTGAGAGTAGGGTCCTAAGGTCCCTCATTACAAGTGTGCTAGTGCTTATTTCATTTTTCATGTCTGTTAGTATTTATGTAGTTGGGCCCACTGGTACTTGGTTCATATATCTTTGTAGTATCTCTTCTTGAATTCTTCTCTAAATAAGTATGTAGTGACCTTCTTTGTCTCTGTTGATCAGTCTTGGCGTGAATTTCCCATTGTCTGCAAATAGAATAGGTATCCCTGCTTTTTTCTGGGATCCTGTTGCATGGAGTATTGTTTTTCATCTTTTGACTTTCAGTGTATGAACTTCTTTTATCGTTAAATGTACTTCTTGAATGCGGCATATTGTTGTATCTTTCTTCTTGATCCATTCTCCTGGTCTGTTTGTTTTGACTGGTGAATTGAGACCATTTGTATTGATAGTTATAACAAGTATGTATTGGCATGTCTTTCTCATATTTTTTTTCCTATTGTTGGTTCCCTGTCTTTACCCTCTGTTTAGTGGCTTGCCCTGCTTTGTGGCTTATTTCTATTAATTTTCTTGTTCTTCTGGTCTTCATTTTCTCTTTCTACTATGTCCTTTAGAACATTCTGAAGAGAGTGTTTTGTGGTCGTGAACTTCTACAGTTCTTCTTTGTCAATAAAGTATCTTATTTCTTCATTGATTTTGTGAGATAGTTTTGTGAGGTACATCAACCTTGGTTGGAGGTTGTTTTCTTTTTGGTCTTGAAATACCTCACTTTAAGCACTCTTTGATTTAAGGGTTTGTTTATTGTCATTCTGATGGGCTTTCTTTTATAGGTGATTTGTTTCTTTTCTCTAACTTAGTTTAGTCTATTTTATTTTATTTTAGTCTAGTGTAGTCCTATCCCTAGCCCTAGTCTAGTCTATTTTGAGATAGGGTGTCACTGTGTAGTTTAGTAGTTCAAGCTACCCTTGAACTCACTATGTAGCCCAGGCCAGCTTCACACTTTCCACAATCCTACTGCCTCAGCCTCCTGAATACTGGATTCTAACTACTTTCAATATGCTGTCCTTTTGCTGAGTTTCTGGAATCTTGATTATTATATTCCTTGCTGTAGATTTATTTTGGTCCTGGCTGTTTGGATTTCTATATGCTTCATTTATTGCATGTCAAATTCTTTATCCATGTTTGGGAGGATTTCTGCCACCATTTCTGTGAAGAGGTTTTTTTTTTTTTTAATGGCATTTTAAAGCTGTTTTCAGCTTTCTCATTGACTCCAGTCAATCTTATGTTATTCTTCTTTGCCTCTTCTTACAGCTTTTGTATTGATTTTTCATAGTGTATTGCTATTTTTTAAAGATATCTTTCTTTTCATGGTCACTAGCTGCAATACTGTCTTCTGGATCTGTTATTCTATCTTTGTGTTTGTTCAATCTGTTATGTATACTTTTAATGAAGATTTTAATCTCTTGGATTTCTGTTTGGATCTATTTCATGAATTCTGTTTCTTTCCTATTTTGGGCGTCCATGGTTTCTAACATTTTCCTAAGCTCTTCTTTTTTTTTCTTTCTTTCTTTTTTTTTTTATATTTCTAGGTCATCTTTTTTTCTATTGATCCTGGTTAGTTACACATATCTTCTAGATCAATTATCTTGAGGCTGTGAGCTGTTGTCATTCATAAGTCTAGTCATTTCTTGAAAAATATCTTCCAATATTTCTTTTGCCCTATTCACTCTTCTTTGGTGAACTACATTTGATTGTACATTAGATTTCCTCATTCTTTCTTTTAAATTGATTCTATATTTTTTATTTCTTTCTGTTTTTGGTTCTACATAATTCTGATAGATTAATCTCCTTGCTCACAAATTTTTTTCTTCAAACGTTAAAACAATTCATTTAGATTTTATGTACCATTTAAGAAATACTTGATTTTTTCCATGAAGATAATAGAGTTGTTTTTAAAGTTTTGTATTGGCTTTATGATTTTGCTCTGAAATAATTTTTTTGGTATATTTTGGTATAGGGGTCAAGATGCATATTATTGTATGTACCTAGCTAGTGGGCTGGTACAGTTTAACAAAAAGCACGTCCAACCCATAAGGGAACCTAGCATATGTAAGCCCCACAACTTTTCAATGTGCATACTGCTGGTAAGTATCGAGAGTCAACTGAGAGTACACTTCATACACTATGCTACCTACAACATACTTTCCTGAACTGCCAGATGGATCACACTCACATAGATTCTGTAGAGAAAGCAGATCACTTAGGTTCCAACACAGTACACACAGCATCAAAACCCACCACTCATAGTGTAAGAAGATACAGAAACTACCATATGAAGCTCGTTTGGAGTTAAATGCTATCCAATAAATCAGTACGGAAGGGTACACAATCAATGGAGGGTGCTTACTGCAAAGATCCACACATAAAAGTGGAAGACATCTATCCTAGCAGATGCCCTTTCAACATGGGAACAAGAAATATGAACAACCAGGCAATATGACTTGGAAAAGTTCTTAACTTCCTGGAAACTAAGTCCAAAGATACTGAAGGGGATGAAGTTGTAAGCAAATGATTCAAAAGACTGAGCTTTAATCAGTGAACTAAAGGAAGATACAAGTGAAGAAGACATTAAGAAAGACACTCCACATTATGAAAAAGCACCTGAATAGAGATTCTGAAAATGAAACAAATCTTGGAAATGAGAAGGTCATTAAGGCAAAAAACAAAATAACAGTAACAACCCTATGAAAACTGAATTTAAATACTTTTCAAGAGACTGTATTAAGCAGAACAAAGACTATCAAGGCTTAAAGCAAGGTGGATGAGAAACACAGTTGGGTAGTAAGAATATTATTTATTTATTTATTTATTTATTTTTAAATTTTAGAAACATAAAAGTACAAAAACATATTGACAGACACCCATTATCATAGAAAATAGTACAATCACAACTAATCTATAGACAAGGTGATATGGTCTCAACAGTAGTTGTTGCTTTATCCATTGATATCTTCGAATTGTAGATGTATGGACCCATATACAGACATGCAAATTTAGTCAGACAATTGATCCTCTCAACAACAGAAAAAA
>PVLD010023184.1:0-27928 GCA_004027595.1 Dinomys branickii | reverse complement strand
ACCAGAGAGCAGAGGCAGTGAACATTGGCGATTGCAGCGGAGAAGCAGTCTCCCATGCCACTCTGCCTTGGAGCCAGCTGTGTGCTGAAACTCCGTTTGGTTGTCTCTGGCTCTTGTATCAGCCCTTGTGAACCGCAGTAAGCCTTTCTTCCTTTAAGGTGATCTCAGCAATGGGCAAAGTAATTAAGAGCTTTTCTTACTTGTCTTCCTCTCTGTTTTCTCTTTCTCCAACCTCCCCTACTTCAACCCTTGACTCTTTGATAATGAATTTCTCTCCTGAATTGCTTTTGGCTTCCTGGCAGTGACTGCTTTTAGGAGACATTTTTCTTTCCAACTATGTAGAGTCAGGAAATACTTTGAGAAGGGTAGCTTAAAGGTTGAAAAACCCCCAGTTCTACAGTGTTCTACTCTCCTTTGCTGTGTTTAAGAATCATTAGTACTTCTTAAGCACTTTGTGTGTTTCTTGCTGAGTCAGAACTTATTGCTGACAAAGGTCCATTCTTCATCTCATTTCCTGCTGGGCAAAGCCTTTGTGCTATTCATCTCCGCTCTGCCAGCCTCTAAGGCAGGGTGAGGGCTCAGCAGGGTGTTGTTGAACAAATACTAAATTATCGTGGCTGCATCACTGTCTTAAAAACAGTCCACTTTCGTTAATGAATGAATAAGAATGTTCCTTTTGGAATTACTTCTGTGTGCGAGACTCTGCCTTTATCAAATACCCAGGAAAGAATGGAAGGGAAGGACCAGTAGGTAAGCGCTCACAGTGAGTTGACTGCTGTAAGTGTACGTGAACATTCCCTAACTAGGTGTATGGTTTCAGGAGATGGTACATCACTCAGGGTGATGGAAGAGGAAGGTGTGGGATGGAGAGATGAGGCTTGAGAGATGGTAAGGCCCACATGCTGCAACGCATGAACTGATGGCTTGAGGGGATTAAACTATATTCTGTGAGTGATGGAGAATGGCATCAATTTGTAATTTATGACCCTGGTGGCACTGTGCAAGATGAGCTACACTTCCTGCAGAGACATGTGGAGGAAGCTATTAGAGTAGCTCTGGGGAAGATGGCAAATCTGGAAATGCAGAAGCAGGGCCAAATGATACTTGGGAGGTGGAATGAAAGGGAATCACTTATGTACAGAAGAGGAACTGAGGAAAAGAGGAGAGAAAAATGCTTCCGAAATGATGTTTTCAATAAAGCAAAGGGAAGTAGAAAGAGGGACAGATACAAGTGGGGGAAAGATGAATAAAACTCACTGGACATGAGCTGGAAAGACATGTAGTGCCCTGACGCCCTTTGGGTAGAAGAGATGTGGTTTCAGGACAGAAGTGTGGAGGTGAGGACTTGCATGTCATCAGCTTAGAAGCAATAATTACAACAATATTATAATGGGATCAATGATGAAGTAAGGAGAGAAGAGCCTAAGAGAGACCTGATAAACATGGATGTTTACGGGGCAGGGGAAGAAGACGGCTTCTGCAGGAGACTGAGGGGCACTGACTGAAGAGGCTGTCAACTGATAAACTCAAGGTTATAAGGTTTCCGGAAATGCAAAGTGAGCCCAGACTTCTTGTGCTGTCTGTGCTCCCTTGACACCATGGTTTTAGCTCCTAGAGATGAACTTCCTTTAATTTCTTGCAAGGTCAGAAATGCATTTATAAGGAAATGTGCTGTAATTTATCCCGCTTCTTGGTTTGTGGAGCAAAAAAATATTGCAGAATATCCGATGTACAACACTTCCATGAGTATTCATTCTAGTACATTTGAAATTAAAATAAATTGGTTACAACTTAATAAAGGGAACTCATGAAAAACTTACAGTGAATATCATACTTAATGATGAATGACTGAATGCTTTCACCTAAGGTCGAAAACAAAACAAGGATGTCTCTGCTCTCACATTTCTATCAGTGTTGCACTGGAGAGTCCAGGTAGTGCAATCAGTCAAAAATGATAAATAAAAGTTATCCAGTATGAGAAAGGAAGAGTGAAAACTTACACTCTTTGCAGATAATGTTTGCAGCTATGGGGAAAATTCTGTGATTTCTATAAAGAAGTGGGTTTGTCAAGGTTGCAGGATAAAAGGTCAACCTAAAAAGTCAATTAACTTTCTATATACTAGTAATGAGAAATTAGAAATTGAAAAAATCTTATTGTAATATCATAAAATATGAAAACTTTAGAAATAAAGCTAACAAGAGATAGTAATGATTTATGCAATGAAAACTATTAAAAATTGTTAAGAGAAATTAAAGAAGGCCTAAATATATGGAGAATTCTGTCATGTTCATAGGCTGAAGGACTCAAAATTATTAAGGTGTCAGTTTCTATAGATTCAGCCCATCCAAAATCCTAGCAGGTATTTTCATACAAAAATCCAGTTTTGAAATTCTTATGAAAATGCAAATGACCACCATAGCCAAAAGAACATTAAGAAGCATTTTTGGAGGACACAATCTAGCCGATTTCACGAGGTACATACTACAAGGTCACAGTAGTCCAGACAGTGAGGTGCTGAGTGGCATAAAAATAAACATATAGAACAGGAAATAGAGTGTAGAATAGACCCACACATATGTGGTGAATTGATTTTGACAAAGGTGCGGTAGCAGTTCAGTGCAGAAAGTGTAGTCTTTTCAACAGTTGCTGGTGCTACTACAATTCGATAATCATATACAAAAATAACAACAACGAACAAAAAACAAACCAACCAGCCAAACAAAAACTTTGATCAATACTTTGAAGCATAAAAAAATTAAGTAAAAATGGGTCATTTGGAACCTAAAACTGTAAGACCTCTAGGAAAGATATAGGAGAAAAATCTCTGAGATCTTGGGTTAAGCAAAAATTTTTTTGATAGGGCACAATAAAGCCTGATTCATAACATATATTTCATAAGTTGGATATCAAATTCAAAAGTTTTACTATTTGGAAGACAGAATTAAGAAAAAAGGTAAATCAGAGGTTTGCAGAAAATATTTTCAAATCATCTATCTGATAGTGGATTCACATTCATAATATAGTATAAAAAGTAAACTTACAGTTGAGTGATAAGAAGATAAACAACCCCAGCAATAAAATGGACAAGGAAATTCAACCCACACTGCAACAAAGAAGATGCATGGATGGCAAATCAACACATGAAAAGATGCTTAATATAATTAATTAGTCCTTTATAAAATGTAAATCAGAGCCTCAATGAGATACAACCACACACTCATTCACTAGAGTGGCTGAAATTGAAAACAGCAACTATAACAAGCATTGGCAAGGTTCTACAGGAACTGGAACATTAATACAGTGCTTTGGGGAGTGTACAATGGTACTGGCTTTTTGGAAAATACTTTGTCAGTTTCACTGCAAATTAAATATGCATCTACCATATGAAGCACCAATACCAGTGGTATGTACCTGAGTAACAAAAGCATGTGTCCATTCAAAGACTTGCAATGAATCTTAATAGTAACTTTACTTGTATTCATTTATTTTATTTTCTTGGTACCAGGAATTTAACTCAGGACCTCGCACTTACCAGGCAGGTGCTGCGCTGCTGGGCTGTATCTCTGGCCCTAACTTTATTTTTAATAGCCCAGACTGAAAACAATCCACATGTCCATTAACCAATAAGTGGATAAACAAAATGAACAGAACTCAGCAAAGAAATTGAACTACTGATACATGTTACAGTGCAGATGAATCTCAAAATAATTATGCTGAGCGAAAGCGGCTAGACAGAAATTGTATGTGCTTTATGATTCCATTTATATGAAATTCTATAAAATGCAAACTAGTCCATAGTGACAGGAGGTAGCTCAGTGTTTGAGGTTTCTGGTGTGGAGATGGGCGAAAAAATGGCTACAGGAGAGCGAGGAGGTCTTGCATGATGATGGATATGTTTACTACAGATATATATATATATACATATATATATAATTTAAACTTTATACTTTAAATATGTGCATTTAATTGCTTGTCAATTGTATCTCAAGTTATTGAAAATAGTTGATTAAAAAAGATACACATTAAAGAAGGTCTAACAGATTGGCTGCTTACAAGCTTGTATCAGTCTTCATTTTATACTGCTTTGCACACTCAGGCAAACTTTTATGAATCCACTGTCTATCTTTACAGGTAGGTATTCACCTCAGAAATTTTATCATGTTTGTGACCTCTACCCTGTTCGCTTAACAAAATTTTGGGAATGATTCTTGACCTGTAGAACAACATAAACAAATCAAGTGGATTACTGTGTAGAATAGATGTCAGTATAGTTGCAGCCTCTTTTATTTTGCAATGGTAATATCAGAAATCCACATGAAAACTGGTTTAATGTACAGATGAATTGACCAGAGATGCATAAAGTGGGTGATTCCTTTTATGGACACAATCTTAAAATGTGACCCATTTTTTACTCTTAGAAACTCACTCTCATTTGATCTATTTTAATCCTCCAAATTTATCTTTAAGCTGACAGGATATTTACTCTAAGTATTATAATGGCAGTGGGCCAAAGGCAGTACAATGGTGATGTGATCGGAATATCAGAAAAATGTTTTAATAACGAAAACGGTCAGGCCAGGCATGGTAGTGCATGCCTGTAATCTTAGCACCCTGGGAGGTCAAGGCAGGAGGATCACAGGTTCAAGTCTAGCCCTGGCAACTTAGTGACTTAGCCAGACCCTCTCTCTAAATACAACAAAATTTTAAAAGATGGGCATGTATCTCAAAGTGACAGCCCTGGTATCAATCCCTAGTACTGATAAAACAAAAGAAAAAAGAAACAAAGAAACAAAATCAGTCAGGCAGCAGATCCGTCAGAGATGCTCAGTAAGAGTTGATTCAATGACAGGACACTTGCTGGCCCAAGTTGTGAGCATTACATGCCATACTGTATGGGTTCTTACCCCACAGTGTGGGTATCTCTTGAAAGTGTGAGTACCCGTGGACTTTTCTATGGCTTAACCAGAAACAGTATAGCTGTGTGGGTAAAACAATATAGCTTTACCCATTACAAGGGTTATTACCTTTCCTCATGAGGCTGCAGGTCTGAGGTATCTCGTCACCTTCATTTTCTTTGACCGAGGCTCAAACAGATTCCTTGATGCTGTGCTGCATCGCCCTATTCCAGCTCTCTGGATTTGATTGATGCACCATTGATCAAGTTGTGGTCATTTGTCACAGACCGTCAGGGCAATAGAGTTCTAAGAAGTCACCTAGCTTATTACTCTCTCCAATTTCCTCAGTCTTCCATGTATGTGTGAAGATGGGAGGAAGGAAAGTACTTGCCCCAAAACAAGGACCAGAGGGCTAGAGGGATCCAGTTATAGTGCTGCATTGTACCTGGCCATTCATTCATTAAACATCACTGCAAATGCCTGCTATGTGTAAGTTGCCACATTTGGTGCTTGGGCTCCACAGTGTTTCCAGGCTTCAGACCTTATATTACCGGCTTGGGCTGCAAGCAGCAAATCAGGTTGGTCATTACTGTTATACCCATCTCCAGGCACTCATCCACCCCTACTTAGCTAACTAAGGTCCAAAATTCTTTGAAATGAGGCAACACATAGTTCTAAACATTTTGTTGATTCAGCTTGAATGTACAAGCATCCATTGAGCACTTGATGATTCAATCCTAACAAATACGGAATTAATCATGAAAAGAGAAAGCTCAGATTCCCACTAAGTGCCTCTGTAATTGTCCACTATGAATGATAATCCTAAATTAACCATGAACACCCCTTATAATGGTTATTTGCAGAATGCATTTGACTTCCACGACTGTGTGAACTAGGACAGGGATTACTCTTCCCAAAGTACCGAGGCCCCAAGGGCCTAGAATGTGCTAGAGTTGAAGCTCTTGATATCTAACACTGTAATTCTCTCTATTTTTGATGTGACCACCACTTAAGAGAAGTTCATTTTCATCTAGAAAAGAGGAAATGTGAAAACCAGCACAATTCACTAAGAAACATAGTTTTCTACTTGGCAAAAGAGTCTTTTGGAAAAGTAGCCATTTGGGGAAGGAGATTTCAAGGAGCGAGTGGGGTACAAACGGTTAGCACAGACAAGCAGGACCAAGATCAGGAGGTTAAGGAAGTAATGGTACCTAGAAAAGCCGCCCAGTCTTGGTGTGCATTAGACCAAGGAGAGGTATAAATGACAGGGTGGAGGTGTGAGCAGCAGTACAAAATGGATCATTAAAAGTTAGAGTTTTTCTTCTAGAGATAAGCAAATTCTCCAAACTTCCTCCTGCTGAACACATAGCAAGCCCCCTCAGCCCAAAAGAATTGTCAGGATACACAGAGGCCAGCTCTGGGAGGCCAGGACCCTGGTTTGTTTTCCACAAGAAGGAGGAGGGTGCGCTTAAGGTGGCTGGGGCGATAGAGCCAAGTGTGGGGATCTGTACCATCTCTGTGCTCCTCCCTTTCTTCCTTATGCTAAAACTCTTGTCCACCTGTAAAAGGTGAGATGGTGGTGATGTGAGGCACATGGATCCCGCCGGCTCTTAGGAGCAAGCTTCGAATACATCCTTTTCCCTTTTTACCCAAATATATTTCCTCCTTTGATTGGGCAGTGGTGAGCAGAGGAATCTAAGCATGTGAGCCTGGGGAACCAGTGCTGGGGAGCCATGGTGCCGGCATGTTCTAGAAAAGAAGTAGATGGAGAAAGAAATGGGCAAATGACACAAGCCTTGGTCAGCAGGCAGTCCTGTCTTGCAGTGGAGTCCAGGGAGGGAGGAGCAGGCATGTTGGCAACAACTGGACAGAGAAATTACTTCTAGGTATTTCATGGACATACCCTCAAATAAAGCTGTTGGCAAAAGCTGTGGGGCAGGAGAGGAGTGTGATCCATGCTGTCTGCCAGTGAATTTATGGCCTAGTGCAGTGTGGAGCCGAAAGATGATGTACACGTGACTGCGACCCGTGAGTGCAAGCCACAGCCAATGATCCTGCCTAGTGCTGCGCAGCAAGCTGACGGCCATGAACTCACTGGCACTGGTACTGGTACACTGAACACTCTGGGTCAGGGCAGCGGCTGGCTGCGTGCTATGAGGAGAAGCGGTGTTCTGCGGCATCTAAGAGGAAGGACTTTAGGCCAGACACGCTGATCCCATGGTTCTGCGGCCTGGCTCTTCCCTGTATTGGTCGTGTAGCCTTAGTCACTCTGACAACTGGGTGGTAGCAGCGCTTATTTGCCAGTGGAATGCTCCAAAGAGGAAATGCATTAATACCTTCAAAGGATTTTCTGAACAGGGTCTGATACAATGTCTACCTTTGGTTTATGATTGTTGTTCTTTCCTTCTCCCACTTAAAGCTCTGAAGGGATTGCATTTTTTTCCTTCAAAAAGCAAAGCCATTATTCTTAAAATGGCCTTGTAAGGCCCTACTTCCGGGATCCTCCACCCGCATGGCCCGTCATCTTTCTGGCCTCTCCTGCTCCGTCCCCAGCTCACTGAGCTCTGTCACACTGACCTCGGTGCTGTTCTTGAAGACGCCAGGCAGACTTCTGCCTCAGGGCTCCGTCACTGGCTGGTCCTGCTGCTCACAGGCGTCCTCTGCAAGCTCCCTCCTTTTTTCCAGTCTCTGCTCCGGGGTCAGCTGCAGATGGAGGCTGACTGTGACCGTGAGGCTCAATGTTGCTGTCTCCACCACCAACCTTCCGGACCCTTTTATCCAGCTTTCCCTCCTCCCCCTCTTCTCCTTTTATGTCATAGCGTTTATTTTCTTCAAACAGGCTAACTATGTGAATTACTGTGTCATTTTCTTTCCACCTAGGCTTGCAGAGGGCAGAGGCCTTTGTTTCATTTCGTGTTGGATCTGGAACATCCGGAACAGTGCCCAGCACAAAGCAGGCATCCCTAAATATTTCGCATACTTCACAAATGAACCAATGAATTGTACTTTAAAGACATTTCAGGGCAATTGGACTGCACTTGATTTTCAGGCTCTGGGTGGCCTTGTTTTCTCCCCACAGGGCCTTACAAGCACAAGACTGAATTGATCCTTTGGGTGCTGGAGTCTCCTTTTAGAGGAGATTTTCACTGTTTCTGTCTTGTTGTTCCAAACAAATAATTGGTAGAAACAAGTGTAAATGGTGGCAAAGGTTTACATTTATTAATGGTAAGAAAAAAACAGGCTCGGCAGAGGGAGTTTAGGCTGAGTAAAAGTAGGAAGAAAGAAAAACTGAATCCACTCTTCAGGTGAGAGTGTGCTACCCTGAAGGGACTCTATAGTAAGAACTTAATGGTGATGATGCTTTTCTTTTTACACTTCCCAGGCTGGTGTTACCTCTAGATCATTTTTCTAAAACCTGCTTGAGTTCTAACAAGAAGTCCATGTGCAGGGCTTTGGAAACTGTTACACGCATGTGTCCTGGTTTTACTGCTTTAGAATATAAATGTACTGTGCTGCTAACCTAGAATATTCTAGAATTTAAGTGTAGTAAATGTATTTTTCCTTGTGCTTGCCAGGCAAGCACTTATTCCACTGAGCTATATCCCCAGCCCCCAGTAAATGTATTTTTAACTTAATGTTATTTTCAACTCACAAGGTGTCCATTAGGATGCAGCCCCACCATAAGTTGAGGAGCATTTGTATTTCCTTTTACGGATATTCTTCATTTAACAACCGAATTAAGGTCATGGGACTGGGTTATTCACTGAATTGGTGTGTAAATGAGGGATTGTAAAGTGAATGTGGTACTGCACACCTGTAATCCCACTTGGGGGGCTGAGGCAGGAGGATCGTTGCAAGTTCGAGACCAGCCTGGACTACAAAGTGAGCTCAAGGTCAGTCTGAACAAGACCCTGTGTCAAACAGAAAAAAAAAATGAGGAATTGTAGATAATATGTACCTTACAATATTCAGAACAAAGAAACAGTCAAAGGAAACTCCAACTGGATGACTTTGCTCTTATTTGGATAACACATGCAGTATTGTAATGTATAACAGAACCTAAAACTACAAAACAGTATATAGCACAATCAGTAAAAATTACAGCACTGTATAAACACAGCATACTGTACAAAAAAAGGCATTGAGGTTCTATAAACAGGATGTGCAGAACTGTACAAAAAATGTAAGTCTGAACCATCATTAAATGAGCAGGCCATTAAACAAGAAATATCTGTATTGACTTTTCCTTATTTGTTCTCATTTCATTTTCCATTTCCTCTCCAAGTCTTCTTTTTCTTGGGCTATTCATATACTTAGGAAATGTTTGTCCAGTCCAATTTCCAGATGAGTATTTAGAAGTATGTATATCTTTGAAAAATCATAGCATTGTTGTGTACATCGTCTATGATTTGGCTGCATAGAAACTTCATTCCTTATTTCTGACTGTGTTGTGTACTACTCCACTTAGCCAAGGGTGAATACGGAGGATGCTTAGTATTTGCTTTTAGAATGCCATTCCAGTAAACACTCATTTATATGTCTTCCTTGGGGTCTAAGTGCGGGCACCTGGTTGTCTGCCGTACCCTTCATCCATCTTCATAAATGGAATTGCTGTCTTTTATTTGCCACTTAGAAGAAGTTTCTTGTATATCCTAGATGTTTATCTTTTGTTAACTTTAGACATTGCAAGTATCTTTTTCACCTTACTGTTAACTTTGTCTGTGGCATCTTTGTTGAAAATAAATCTTTAATTTTGCTATAGTCAAATCTATTGCTTTTTCACTTTTTGGAGTGTTTAAGGTTTATTTAAGAGTTCCCTGTCATTAGTTCTTAAAGATACTCTTCTTTTGATTTAATTACATTTATAGTTTTGCTCATTGTTAGATCTTTAATCCATCTGAAGTCTATTTTTATACATAAATAGGTATCTAAATTCTTACTTCTCCATACAGAGAGCAGATTTTATCAATTTTTCCTAAATTACTTGTCTTTTGAAAACCATTTATAATACCAGTTTTACCTATACTGAGATCCTGTAAATACAGGTATGTGTGTTTGAGCTATTTTGTTCATTGGATTAAATTTTAGCTCTTGTGCAACTACTACACTATTTTTGTTACTAGCATTTTGTAAATTTCTTAAATCTTAGTAGTTCTGTTTGGTGCTTAAAGATGTTTTCTGATTATTTAAAAAACAGTTTGAAGATTGTCACATAAGTACATTTTTCTAATATTTTTGCAAGAACTTACTGCTTTACATATTCATTTGAATAAAAGCATGTCCTTAAGCCTCAGTTGTACAAGAGAAGAAAGAAGCCATGCAATTGGCTTTCAAAATAAACAGAGTGTTTCCAAGTGTCCATTAGTACCCCAGCATTTATGTTTGCCCACGATTCTCAGCAGCGGCCCTGGTATAGAATGCCTGGGGCACTACTTCCACAATTGTTCATGAGAAACATTCCCAGTGGTTGTCAGGAAGTCCTGCTATGTTGGTATTCTTACTGCCAAAGTACAGTGTCAGGGCTTTCTCCCTTCACTCAGCCTTTTTTAAACATGTAGCAGCAGTGTTCCATCTTGTAAAAGTACAGGAAAAATATTTCCCAAATCTCTTGCATGTCATGTAGACTGATTCCTTGCCTTTCTGCTGAGAGCCTGGACTTCTGATAGGTTAGGTATGGGATTTTCTAGACATATGCAAGCCACCATGTCAGAATGCTACTTCTTGTTCCTCAGAAACTAACTGTAATTTCAATAGGATTGGTAAGTTTTTCACCTTAAATCTGTTTAAACGATGAATCTTTGAAGGAGAAGCCCTATTTGAGAATTATTCATGTCTAGAGAAGATTGTATATTTAATTAAAATTAGATTATACAGTTAAATAGCTAGCATATCCCAAATTACACAAGATTAGATTTGTATACTAATCTCTACTATTACTTCTTGTGGCATATCTAGCATCTGTGCAATAGTGGAAGCCTCTGAAACAAAAGCTTTCGACAAGCAAGGATGCTGACTTGCGGAAAAGATCTGTTTGGCAGTCTGGGCTCTAAAAAGAGTGGTAGATATTTAAAGCAGGGAAAGTTTTCTTAAAAAGCTACAAGATTGACAAAGAGTTCACACTTAGTTTACAGTATGAAATTATGATTTGGTCACATGATTGTATAATTTTTTCAAGGATTGCTGCATATCTGCAGACATTGATACCACAATAGGAAGAAAAGAATCATCTTGATTAGTTTAAGGCTTGACTTATTTTGTGGGTAGAACTAGAGAGGGTGATGCTAGTTTCATTTTTTTATTTCATGGTCTAAAGTGCTCCCCACCCCTGCTTCTGGCTGTAAGATGCTTACTTACTAATAATCCCTCCAGTGCAAGAATTTCAGTAAGGAATAGCAGGAAAAAAATGGGTAGAGAAAGACAGCGAAATAATAATACAAGAAAATTTCCTTGACTTGAAGAAAATTGTAAACTAAAGATCCCACCAGGAACCAAGAACAGTAAATAAAATTTAAAAACATTAAGGCATATTTATATGATATTTCAAAAGAATAGAGATAAAGGGTAGATTCTAAATGCATCTGAAAAAAACATACAAGTGGCCAACACATACATGAAAGAAGCTCTGTATTATTAATCACCAGGGAAATGAACTTCAACACCATAGTGAGATATCACCTGCCTGCAGTAGGAATAGTTGTCATCGGAATGAGTAAAGAAAACGTGCAGAGGGAGATGTGGAGAAAGGGAGCCCTGGCGTGCTGTAGGTAGGAACGTAAATTAGCCAGCCATTATGAAAAGCAGTGTGGATAGCCCTGAGAAAATTAAAAACAGCAATTCTGCGCCTGCTGTACATCCAAAGGAAATGAAATCAGTATGCAGCACTCTTTGCAGTAGCCAAGAAATGGCAAGAAACAAACCTTTCCTTCTTTAACCTTGGGTGCTGGGTATTTTGTCTCAGCGGTGAGAGAAAAGTAACTGAGACAGCTCAGAAGAGCAGAAGGCTGATAGAAATGCTGCCAGCAAAGACCAGTCTCCAGAGGTTTCTGCTGGGAAGGGCTGCCTTGGCTATTGGACTCCAGATAGTATGTGTTATACCTTGGGAGAAAGTATTTCTGCATTTTTCTCGTGTCCATAGACTTTGCTTGAAACTTAAGATTAGGGGTGGTGGGCTAATTAATCATGCAGAAGAAATTTCAAGGCAGTGTAATGTTGAGCTGGTGGCATAGCTACTCCTGGGGGCTTTTAGACAGATTTATGTTGAGAATCAAGAGCAAAGAGCCCAGCAGAATGTTTAATGTTTTGAGTTTGGCCAGAAAGGAAGTTCCTCTGAAGATGGAACAGAGGAGAGTTTGGTTGCTGAAAAGACTAGCAAGAAAAAGTCAAATATTTTAGAAGAAGACAATATAAAAGATGGCCCAAGGACATCACAAGAACCAGTAGAACTCCAGCCTTTGCAGCCTCAGAGTTGTCTTGAGAAGAGAGCCCCAGAGCACCATGTTCCAGAATGGCAGAGGCCTAGGGAAGTTATTCTTTGGGATTTTGTTCATAGGCTACTGCTCTAACTGGTGGCATCCACATAATGCTGGTGTTAGGTATATGCATAATGGAAGAGTAGATGTGTCAGGAAATCTTCTATCCAGATTTCAGAAGGCTTGAGAAGGCAGTGTGTGATGCTGCCAAAGGTGCATTGGAGACCCCAGAAGTTTGGAGAAGCCAGAAACATAGATTGTCTGAGGAAAACTGCAAAGAAAGAGCAGAGGTGGTATAAGAGAGCTACAGCCACTGGAAGTACTGTAGGAGTGGAGCCACCCAAGCCCTTTGGAGTTCACATCTTGCCACAGATTGCCTTGGATGCTTCAGAACTGTAGGATTCAGTGTTTGCCCTGCTGGGTTTTGGACTCCCTTTAGTCCCACTCCTTTGTATCCACCTGTTTGTATCTTGTGCAATGGAAGTATCTATCTTATGCCATTGAATGTGGGAGGTGTTTCACTTTCTTTCCATTTGTGCAAGGGCTCACAACTAAGAGTTTGCCATGAATCTCAGAGGAGACTTTGCACTTGGACTTTTCAACAGTGCTAAACTCTTGGAGGTGGACTAAATGCCTTTTGCATAAAGGGATCCATGTGCGTCTTAGGGGGGCCATGTGTGGAATGTTCTGGCTTGTGTCTGGAGGGCCCCCAAAGCTTTATGTATTATAGATGGGGCTTTTCCAGAGGGGGTTAAACCTAGGGTGTATGATTGATTCATGGCACGATGCTAAGATTAAAGGTGCTAGGATTGAGTGGGTGATTACTAAATCAATCCACTGATTGGTTTGGCACAGCCCTAATACTGGTAGCCTGGAGGCAATATAAAGGACAGAGAGGCTTGTCTTGTCTCTTGCTTCCTTTGCTACCGTCTGCCTTCCACAAACTGTTTCTCCTCTGTGACGCCTGTCTGCCGTGCCACTTTGCCTTGGAGCCACTGACTATGGACTGCAACTTTTACAAACCGTGAACCAAATAGACCTTTCCTCCTTTAACTTTGGGTGTTGGGTATTTTGTTTCAATAATAATAACTAAGACAGGATGGTAAATTGTAGGCTATGCATTAATGAAAATTTGGTATGAAGCTGAAATTGGATTTGAAGTTTATTTTTAAAAAGTTGAATATATGACTTTCTAAGAAGTACATAGTGAAAGTGTTAAAAAATTCAACTGAAATGGCTCCTTAACTCCAGAAATGGCTTTGTCGCATAAGGACAGGCCCTTTTTCTTTGTGCCCACATATTGTGGCCAATGTCATCCTACCTCAGCCATCGCTGATTGGTCTAAGCGTAGATACCTAACACAATATACGACCTTTTAAAGCGGGTATAAAGTGTCTCTCTAGTAGGCTTCTAAAGGACCATGAGACTCAATGACAAAGTGAAACACAATGGGAGAAAGATAGTCTACCCCACCTTTGAAAGACTAACATTTAGTTCTGTCCTTGTAAGAGGACACAGAAACAACAAATGGATCTGCCTGTGCTCACAAGAATCATGATAGTTCCTGGCCAAACAATAGCCACTGCAAGGCCTGCTGTGCCCAGCAGAGCAGGGCTTCATGGCCCCTGGGCGGGGCCTGCTGCTCAGAGCTGTACAAAGCTGTCTCCTTCATCCAGGGGTCACGGCAGCATCGGCTCTGGCATAAGAAGTATGATGGTTCAGCAGCGTAGTACAGGGAGCAAGTTGTGAGCATACAGCACCTCTTAAAACAATTGAGGTGGAATTTGTAGGAAACATTCTAGGAAAATTTGAGTTATTGTTTCAACATGATTCCATTTGTCTTTATAAACCGGAGAGGTCAAAAGAAGTTTACTAATATATGCCATGGGCAGCACTGTCTGTGTATTATCCCGGGAACTACCTTGGGGAGATTTTATTTTTCCATGAGGTGGACTATCCAAGTTCCGCCTCCAGTAGGACCAGCAATTCCTACGCTAGCAGGGCACTGATAGGAGCTTATGGGACCCAAGTGCTAAGCCACTGGTGCTCCCAAACAACTTCTAGAATCACTTGGCATATCAAATCCAGACTTCCAAGCACTAAGAAGCTATTCTTTCCACCCAATAAACAGAATAAAAAAGGAGAGTCAGAGTGTAGACACATTCCTCTATTACACTGCAGGTCCACATTTTTGTCCAGTGGCACACCTGTCTATGGGAAGATGGGAAGTACAAGAAGATGTGGGCAGAGTTATGCCCCCATTAAGTTCATATACTGAAGTCCTAACCACCAGCATTTCACACTATGACTATATTTGGATATAGGATCTTTAAAGAGTTGACTAAAACACAGCAAGGCAATTAAGGTAGACCCTAATCCCATAGGACTGGTATCCTCATAAGAAGAGATGAAGACACAGATATACAGAAAGATGACCATGTGAGGACACAGAGGAAGACAGTGTCTACAGGTCTCAGGAGAAAGCAGCCTTGTCTATACATGGAGCTCAGACTACATATAGCAGCGGTGGTGTGGTGGCAGCAGCAGCAGCAACAGCAGCAGCTTCCTGTGAAAGTTTGTTGTGAATGCAGATTCTCTCGATCTGCTGAATCAGAGACTCCAGGGTCAATCTCAGCAGTCAATTTCAGCAAGCCTTCCATGGCATGTTAATGGCTGCTGAAGACTGAATACCACTGAGTTCAGAAATAGGCTTTATGGAGAAGGGGACTCAAATTACCAAGGAGCAGTAGGAGAAGAGAAAATGCAGGGATTTTGTTTGCTGGGGGAGGTCTGCTGCCCTCGAGGAAGCAAACAACCATGTGAGTTGCTTCCAAGGCTTGCAGGCAGCCTACAGTTAAGAGCCAGCAAAAATCCCTCTGTCATGCAGCATAAGGAAGTGAATTCTGCCAGTGCCCGTGAGAGTATCGGACCAGGATCCTAAGCTGCAGGTGAGAGTACAACCTTGTGAGACACTAACTGGATGACCCAGCTGACGTGGACTCAGGCCCTTGGCCCATAGAAAATGAGAAAACAAACGTGCCATTTACTGCTACTAAATTTGTGGTGATTTGTTATGCATCAATAAGAAACTAATAGGGAGTGGGAAGGGCAGAGGATAAATATAGGCATTTGCCGTCCAGCAAATAGGCTGGTAGCTTTGCTGTGATTGCTTTGTTTCCGGGCCTGAGGCACACAGTTCCTTCTGAGCAGGCCCCAGATTGGCAGAAGCTTGAGAACATCAGGCTGGGCCCAAAGTGGAGACTGATGTAAACATCTTTGGCACAGAATTAATTGGCGACTTTGAGCATGCTAACTTTAGCAGCAGCACCTCAGCATCGCACCACACCTGACGTTCAGTGTCTCAGGTACCCAGGAGCCAGCGTGGGGGCTTGCGATAGGGACAGGGCTGATAAAATGGCACGGGCTAAAAGCTGCTGGCTTAAAGTACAAGAACTAGTTGTGAGGCTCTAGGGTCCACACTTAAGAGAAGGAAACCCAAAGGGTTTTGCATAACTTTCCCCTCACTAAGTCTGCAGATTTGTGTAATAAGCCCTGACTCTGGATAGCAGATTTCATAGGAGATTCAGTTGTGCAAAAAGCAGCACAACCAATCCAAGCCGTGTCAGAATGGGCACCAGAGCTCCAGCCTAGGGCCTTCCTCAAGTAGCAGGAAGAACTGCGCTGCATGCTTGAGGGCAACAAAATTCACATCCCAGAGTTAGCAGTTCTCTAGTAACACACAGACCCACCCACAAAACCAGTCTGAGGCCCCCTTCCGGCTGCTGCTGCTGCTGCTTTCATCCGCAGTTCTTCCATTTGAGTCCCATTAAAAGAGAGTTCTGTGCCCACTTTTTTTTAGTGTTATAACGTCCCATTTGAGTTGATTTATAGAGTTTTTGTTTATTTATAAATCAACTAATATGATACATGTGACAATTTGGTTTCTGTGAGAAAGACATTGGAATGGAATTAGGAACGCCAACTTTTGATTTATGAAGTAATATCTGTGAAAAGAAAAGGGCAGAAGCAGAACTAGGCAAAGGGAGCTGTTAGAGCACAATATGAACCCAACAAAAGTGTTTGCCGGGTCAGGGGGCAGAGAAGAGCAAAGACTACAATGTTCTGCTAAGTCTCGCCAGATAGAAACAGCTAAGGCCTTACAGGACTGCTTTGCCCAGCCACGAGCTGGCCATCCTGGGCAGGGTATGACTGGCCCCACAGCTGAGGCAGCTCTGGCGGGACTCACAGTTAGAAGGCACCACTCTGCAGCGGGGAAGTGAATCCTGTATTAAAGGCAGTTCTGAGTGACACATCTTTATCTCAGCCAAAATCCACTTAAAGTTTAATATAATTTATAAGAGCATAAGCACTTCTTTATTTTTGTTTTTAAGAATTTAACTTACTCTTCTGGAACCGTTGTTACTAAATGTTCTGCAAAATTCGTGCTGCTTCAAAACATGCAGAAATGTTCCATAAAACACAACAAAGCTTTTAGGAAGGAAGCAAGCTTATGCCCAGTGTCCCGACAAAGTGAGTGTGCACGCGCCAAAGACAGGTGCGGCCCTCCTCGTGGATCCTGCCAGGCCTGGCACCAAGTACTTTTCCTATCCCACTGCCAGTACCACTGAGGTTGCCCCCTCAGGCAGGCGAGGCTGGATCTCTCCTTTCAACAGACTTGGATTTAAGGGAGCTTTGAGACATCTTTCAGAAAATGGCCTTAGACATTTTCAGCTCTGGAGATTGTGCTGGAAAGCTGTGGGGGCGAGAGTTAGTGGTGCGTCAGTGTTTGTTTGGGCCGTCAGTTGACACTTAATTTGTAGCTGAAAGAAAATTCTGAGTCATGTTTAAGCCTCAATAAGCACTTTTCTTGTAAGCCCATCCTTGTTAAATGAGAATATTTTTATGTTTTATGTAACAGGCTTTTAAGTTTTTGGAAAGGTTACTGGATTTCCTTTCTCTGAGTGTCAGTCCAGGTAAGGTGATCTTTCCAATCTCTTCCCTGAGCACCATAAACAGCACAGCATCCTAGGATATAGATTTTGGCATTAAGTACAGTTCTTTAACTATGCCACTGATTCTCGCTGGGTAGATTTAGATAAGAAAGAAGCACTTGAGGAAATTTATTCAGTGTAGCCTTTCTCCTGTCTCCTCTCTCCTGATCACGTTCCCATGCTCTACAAGTGAAATGTGCTGCTTTACACGGTCCTTACCTTTCTCTTCTCATCCGTAATTCCAGTACTTTGGGGAGCTTTACACTGTGTTTTGTTTTTAGAGACAAGGTCTTGCTATGTAGTTCAGGCTCAGCTTGAACTCATTATGTAGCCCAGGCTGGCCTTGAACTCACAGTGATCCTCCTGCCTCAGTCTCCCAAATTATGGGATTACGGGTATGCACCACCACACTGGGCATCACACTCAGTTTCGAAGCTCTCTCAGTGGACACATTTTCATGGGCTTCAACTTAGGGCAGGTTTCAGGAATAGTGGCTGCAGGCACTGGAGTCAACATTTAAGGTCATCTGAAAGTCCCAAATTTAGTGTAACCGGAAGCAATATGCTCCGTCCCATCCTAGAGTAGAGGCTTATTATCCATGGGAGGCATCAGCCATATTGAGGTGTATTGACGCTGACGATAATGGTCTCAGTGTCAGTTCTCCCAGTTCACAATGTGTTGTAGGTAGAGCAATTGCTAAATGAACTCCCCTAGGAGGTCAGGCTGTTGGCTAGGACCTGGTGCCTGCTAGCAAATCAGCCTGATACTTTGTTGGAATATAAGCCTTGCTGCCATTAAATTTCCTGTTAGTGTACATGGGCCACAGTTGAGTCTCAGTACCTACCCGGGCTTGAACTCTTGTCATCCCACTTCTCTAAGTGTCAATATATTGCACCTTTGCTTTCCATGTCAAATTGTCTCCCACTCCCCATAGAAAGGCCTGTCTTCTCTGTACCTGCCATGTTCCATTAATCCAGTGCATTTGTAGGACTTGATCCCGTGTAGGCTGTCATAGGTTGTAGTGAACCAGGCCCCTCCTCCCCATCCTCGAGCAGAACAGAAAGGGCCATAAATGGGAGGATTGAATGAACCGATACCATGGTTTTGCTTTTAGGGTTTTAGATTCACTAACACCTGGGTTACTTCACTCACACAGCTTTCACGTCAGATAGCGAACTCTGTGAGAGAAGCTACTCAGTCCACAGGATCTGCCTATAGGGTGCGTCCTCTGTGAACACTGACTGGAATGGAAATAGCGTGGTCAGCAGGGCAGATGCTTTCTCAGTGAGTGTGAGTCCCGCCAGGGAGGTCCTGAACGGACCTTCTGCTGACTGCAGAAGGCCACGAAACTCCTTCAAGGCATTGCTGGTCCTCTGAGGGGCAAGCTAGGGGTGAGTAGGGCTTTGCACCTGTGAAACATGTTCTCCAAATTCCTTTCCTGTTGATGTAAACACTTTTCTAGGATTTGCAAGAGACTATGTTGAGGACAAGAAATGACAACTAGGGGAAAACGGTTTCAGTTTTAAAATGAGAAAATAGTCATTTAGAAAATGAATTTGAAGCCCGTTACTAAGTGGAAACAAATTTTTATGGGCACTTGTGGAATGAAGTGACCATTAGCAGAAGACAGTGTGGGGTTATGGTATACAGGTCACTCAAAAAAACCTCATTTCCCTTTTCTCTTTCTTTTAACTATTTTTTGACTTGAATTCTTACTATCTTTGTCAATCAGAGAAATGTTGAATGTAGTGTATCTGGATTTGAATGAGGCATCTGACAAAAGCCCCTCATGATATCTCTGTGGACAAGATAATCATCTTAGGATGTTGTAAGTACTTTGTATAAATCCAAGAGGCTCTTGTGGACACGTTTTTTTCCTTCTGGGACATGACACAAAACGGTCTAACGATCAGGCTCCTCTCTTCACCTTGCTTCACAAAGAAATCTGTGACCACCTAGGGCCTGTTTGTCTCTGAAGATCAGTTTGAAGGCCAAAGTGGAAGAAAGATAAGGGAAACATTGACTGCTACATAAATGGATCACAAAAGGATTCCAAACGGTAACACTGGGGTATGGAGAGCATGAAGCTAAGTGGCTGGATAGCTGCCTATTGACAGATGCTTTAAGTTGACTTAATTCTGCCCCAATTCATGTTAAAATAGAAACAGAACATGTGAAATTGGTGGAGCATCTCACTGGGTAAAATAAGCCCCGGGTGCGTAAGGTAAGGATGTGACCTAGATTGCAAGAGCTTCTTTCCCAAGGACGATGTTATCCCTTTATCGTGTGCCATGCTAGATGTGAAAGGGCAGATGAGGACCTGTGTGTGTGTGTGTGTGTGTACACATGTGTGTGGTCATGTCTGAGCATGAGTGTATTTAATCTCCTGTGTGTACCCAGGCCTCTACAGTATGCAACTAAAGGATTATTGCTGATAGATATCCTTATACAACGTAACAGAGAGTAACCTAGTAATTGGATTCCCCCCATTTTTACCTCCTGAAGAAGCCCCCCATTTGCCTATAAAGATTGGTTTGAAGTGGAGATTGTGTAAAATGTAAAGAAGATCAGAGGGTGCTAGATGACTACAGCCCAGGTACATTCTAAGTGGAAGCACTGGGTTGTGAGAAATGTGAAATTAAGAGACAAGCGAGGAAAAGCAAACGTGAACTGCCATTTCTGTTCTGATTTTCATGGCTCCTGTTCAAGTCTTCTAATACCCATACCTTAAGCATGTCATATGTTATCATATGTGCTCTCCCAACACTACTATGGGGTAAAAATTAATGATTGATAAACATTTCTACATTTTATAGATGAGCCAACTATGCACCAAAGAAGACAGAGCTTTGCCCGAAGTCTCACGTTGTAGCCGGTGACAAAGGTAAGGCTTTTCCAGGCCTCTAAATCCTTGCCAACCCAGTGCTGTCAGGTCGCAGTGCCAACCCCTTCTAGGGGCTTCCGGTGTGTTCCCTGTCTGTGCTATTTCTACTGTTTTCCATTTCCTTACCTTCTGACTCTTCCATCCTCCTTCTGCTTTCCTCACATCTTTCACTCCTGATTTGGATACAATTCAAAGCAGAAAGTAATGCGTAAGCCGGCGCCAGAAAATCACTTCCATTTTCCAAGCTTAACCCTAGGTGTAGAACAGGGGTAGGTGACTAGTGTGTATGCACATGTGTCCATGATGCCAGCGATGGAGAATGTGAGAGGTGAGGTTTGAGGGGCACAGGCTAGGGCAGAGGTAAAATCCTGACTGTACCTCCCAGTATAAACTTTTTTAAAAGAACATCAGCTCTATAGTGTCTTGACATGTTTTCAAAGCATATAGATATCTGTTCTCAATCAGCAACATAAAACCATCATGCTAGCCATTGTTTAATAGTAAAACCTTAAGCTATTCGGTCAATAGTTATTTCTGTTTCATTCTGCACAGTAATTATGGAAACAACATGTGACTTGGAGAATGGCTAAACCTCCAGGGAGTGATTATTAGTCTGGTTGTGCTTCTCCATGTTGGCCATTCTTTAGCAGCTATGATATTTGCTGCCTCTGCATACCCTTTCCCTTGGAAGAAAAGCACTCCAGAAATTGTTGACTTTGTGTTTTCTTTGCAATTTGAATCAGCTGTCTACAAGCACAAGGTGTGTTTTGGTTATGGTATCATGTCACGAACAACTTGGTATGATAAACAGAATTAAAGGGAATTATCATGATTTTCCACTAATTTACATTTTTTCTGTACAGAGCAGATATTTTACTAAATCAACTATGCATAAATAGTAACTAGTATTAGCATAAATATTAAATATAAATAGAATATAATTTAGACTAAAATATACGGAACTATAAACACCTGGGTACAATTAGACATCTTAGTAATCTTTGTTACAAATTTTAATCCTTTTACTTGTTGTGCTTTGAGCTTTAATGAGTAAATATTTAAATCTTTCTCTTACCTCTCTGAAGCATGTGAAAGAGTTCTGGCCCTGTGTTTACCATTCCAGCAGTTGGGATGAAAATTGTAACATTCTTCTGGGGTAGCCAAATATAATTAAGTGGGACATGAAGATAGTTCTTTTTGTTCTGTGAATATAGCATAGCTTATTATTAATTCTCCTAAGTTTATTTCTTTACCGAGACCTTGGTGAAACACTTGGCAAAATTAGAGTAGAATATGCTGTAGTCACGCTGGACTGCTCCACAGTTCAGGCCTCATATTCGGAGGTTCCTTTCTCACTACACTTCAGTCCTGTATGCTTTCATCTTGTGCCTTGCATTTAAGTATTGTTTCTGTGCATAATGATGAAGTTGAAGATTCTATTCCAACTCTGATTTTACACTTAAATGTTTCATGAAACTGTGTGAATGGCCACTGCCCCAGTCTTTTATATTTCAGTAAATGGAATTACGAGCAACTGAGTTGTTTAACTCCCAAACTTGGGAATTGTACTTGAGTCCTGTTCTTGCTATACCTCAGCCTACGCGGCCAAGGTGTCAGCATGTCTTATGAGCTTTTCCTCTAGAGTAGGTCTTCAGCTCATCTACTGAATGCCATCACTTTGGTCCCGAGCCACCACTCTGTGTTGCTTGGATTCTGATCTGAACTCCCTGCCTTCTCCCTCATTCCCTTAAATTCTATTCCCTATGAGGAGTCTGAATGATCCTTAAAGAAGTTGGGCATGGTTGCACACACCTGTAATCCCAGCACTTGGGAGGCTGAGTCAGGAGGATCACCATGAATTAGGGGCCAGCCTGGAGTACGTAAGGAATACGTAAGGAGTACGTAAGGAGACTCTGTTTCAAGAAAACAAACAATCAAAAAAGAATTATCCTTAAAGAAAGTTAAACCAACTCATTGCATCCTGCTTTTTGAAATCCTTTGAAGTTTTTCTTTACTATTTGAAATAAAATTCAAATTTCCCCTCATGACCTGTAAGGCTCTATGTGATCTAGCTCCTGCCTGACCTCATGACTCGGAAGGCAAGCTGCGATCTTTTGTGTATGTCAGCATGCAGTTCCCTCCTCTTTGAGATTATATTGCAATTGCCACTCTGCCCACTGAATGCCTCGCTCCTTATGATGGGCTCAAACACCCTTACTCAGAGTGGTCCTCTTGGACAACTTTAAGGAGCTTCACATTCCCCTCACTCTACCACATAGCCCAGTTTTATTTCTTTATGTCATTTATGCATAAACCATCTGAGGGGCTGTATAACTAGAATATGGTAAATAGGACTTTTCCTGCCATATTGTTTCCAGTTCAAAGGCCTGAGCGTCAGTGATAGTTCCTGAGTAGCTCTATGGTCTAAACAGGGCCACCGAGGAGATTTTTGCACACACTTTGCACACCTGAGAGACCAACAGTAGAGCAAGGAAGGCAGTGAGGGGAGGGAGCTGGGGCTCTCCTGTCTGTGACCTGCTAACTTCTGCCTAATCAATAACGAGATTATGGTTACAAAGCTTATGCCTGTTTTGTGTCAGAATTATAAGCCTACATGACTTTTTCTTAAGTGGCTTCTCAAAAAATATATCCATTTCCAGATATAAAATGTAAAACTCCTTCAGCTTATGACTGGACAAAAGATAGAGGCAGGATCAAATTTGGGGCTCTGTACATGTCTTTGCTTAATTCAAATTCCTTCATGTGCTGGAAAGATATTTTGAAAATTAAATAAATCCCAGGCAACTAAGGAAAAGACCACATAAGTGGAGAAAAAAAATATAATTCCATCTTGAATGTCTGCAGAAAAGTGGAGAAAGTGACCCTATTTTAAGGTACCAAATGTTTTTCATACCTTTAGTAATAAGAATTGGCTAGAATGTGCTGCAATTGCAAATACACCTTGAAATCTCAGGAACTGGACACAATCCATGCTTACTCTCTCTTCCAAAGCTTCTTTCCTCCACAGAGTCTGGTGCGTGTTGAGTTCCTGTCATCTGTCTTGTTCTAGGTAGTATGTGGTGACTCCAACATCCCCAAGGCAGAGGAAGCGAAGGTTGTGCTGTCTCTGCTCAAAAGTGACACATGTTCCTTCCCACCACAACAAATACAGTGGACTTTATCCATAAACTTAAAGCTGTGTTTTGTGAAAAGTGAAGAAAATTGGTCAGATGCAACTTAAAAAGCTAAAAAATCCAAATTATATTAGAAATGATAACTAAGGCATAACTGCAGACTCAAAATAATTTTCATTGAAGTTATATATAACTTTTGCTAGTCATTTTGCAATTTTTTCAAATCAAGAGATAAATAATGACAATTCTGAATTTCTGAATTCTTCAGAAAAAGAATTCTGACTTCTTGCTATAGTTTAAGAATATTTACTATACAGAAAAAACTAAGAAGAAATAGAAAACACAGCCCCAAAGAGTAATATCTTTGTTCAAAAACGTAGAACACATAATAGGCCCAAGTAATTTTATCATCTCTTCAAGGAACAGATCATCTCTGTGTTGTATAAACAGTTTTAGAGGTTGAAGAAATAATGTCATCCCACTCATCTTACAGAGCTGGCAGAATAATGATCCTCACAACAATCAAAGGTAACACAGAGAGGGAACTGTGGGTTCATTTTGTGTTCCACAATGCTATCAACTTATTGAGTACATTTTATTGTACCAGACATAGTTCAAAGTCCTTTATGCACTATGCTGTTTCTCAAAATAATGGAGAAATTCCACCTTCAACCATGGTAGAATAGGCTGCTTTGTACAAACTCTCCTACTGAAAACAGAAAAGTTGGACCAAAACATTTGAAAACAATTTTTTGGTCAGGGAACTAACAATGTTTGGCCAGTTTGCTGGGCCTCAGCAAGGGTGGTGGAAGCGCACGTGGGCGTCTGACGCTCTGCTGCTTTACTTGTCGAAGAGATACCGATTCTGGAAAGCAGTGGGCTGAGAGGCTAGGAAGCTTGGCTGAGTTTGGGCAGAAATCAGTAAATTAAGAACTTAATGGACAGACTTAGGAACACATTTACAATAACTGAACAGAAAATTAATGAACAGAAAACTCATTCTGAAGACAATGTTCCCAGAAGGAAGTGTTTGGATACAGAAGAGTGGAAAGTGTACAAGTGAAAAGAAGAAAACATGGCAGAGTCTAGCACGTGGGAGAGTGGAACTCCAGTAGGAGGAAAAGGGCAAGTATGCTTTGTTGTTATTGTTGAGACAAGGTCTCGCTGTGTGGTTCACGCTGGCCGTGAGCTCACTGTGCAGCTCAGGTTGGTCTTGAGCTTGCAGTGATCCTCCTGCTTCAGTCTCCCTGGCGCTGAGATTACAGGTGTGCATCCTCACAGCTGGTTAAGAGAAGTACATAAGGAGATAATGGATGAAGATTGTCTACACTGCATGCAAGACAGTGAGTCAAAGACCCAGGAAGTCCACAAGCAGGAGAATTTCTCCTAGATGCATTGCAGCCAATCTTTTGAAAACCAAGGACAGAATGAATCTCAAAAGCAAGCATAAGAAAAGGAGACCTCTCCTTTCCATAAGAGAAATGATGAGGTCAATGTTGGCCTATCAGAGAAGTAACAGACGGCAAGAGCAAACACAGTGTTATCTTTAAAAACAAATGAAATAAACTGTCAACCTGGAATTTTTAGTTCATTCAGTAATTTTTATTCATTACATTTATATTCATTAAGTAGTCCTTCAAAAATTTTACTCATTAAGTAATCCCTCACAGGCCTTATAAAATTAAAAAATAATTGGAAGCTCATTACTAGGAGGCTTGCACTGAAACAAATACCTAAAGTGTGTTCTTCAGGCAGCTGGAAGATTTTCACAAGTAGATGAGAGAGAGAGACAGAGACAGAGAACTATTGCTGTTACTATACTGAATAAGCTAAATGAATGCTTTGTTTAACCAAAAATATCAATGTTTTATATATATATATGTATATATATATATATGCTATCTGACAACAAATAACATGAGTAGTAGGAAAGACTGAAGTGAATTAAAGTCGTGTTAAGTTCTCTGTATGGCCCCATATATTGTGAAAATTCAACAACGTATGCTATAATCTCGAAACAATTCTCTAAAGGAATAAGCCAATTAAAAAATCAGTAAATATATAAAATATAAAAACAGTTAACACACTTGAAAAAGAAACAATGGAAAGGGAAAGAACAGCTGTTGTATATTTCTAATTATAAAATCCAAGAAAGTCAAGCTGAAAGAGAATTTATAAACACTCAGAGAGATGGTTGATTACCACGTAAGAACCAATAGCTTTCCATACACTAAAGAAAGCTAATTAGAAAGTCATGTGGTTAAAATAGTTCACATTGCAATAGCAAGAAATACTATAAATACCTGGGAAGAATCCTAACAAGAAATGTGCCAGACTGAATGGAGAGATGTTATATCTCACTAATGGGTAGAAAGGCATGAGGAAGTGGGGAAACGTAGTTGGAATTAAGAATACTGCCTCTGGCTCTGGAGTTCCAGTCTTGGATCTGTCTTTTCCCATGAGTATGACCTTTGTAAGCAGTTTAATCTTGTCTTGCTTCATTTCCTTTCTCTGTAAGGTAGCAGTAACCGCTGGCGGTCTCTTACCTCACAGTTAGGACTCAACGGAGTCATGTGCTGCTGGGGCCGGCTGCTGCTCTCCTAATTCTCCGTATCCTGCTCACTCCCTCCTTGGTTTTTCTGTAGCACTTATTCCCCTGTCACATAAGGTGCCATTTGCTTAGACATTACTTGCTTACCTGTGCTAAAATAAGCTCTTTGAGGGAGAGTCTCTCTCGCTTCCATTTTTTTTGGTACATGCCTCCTTTTTGGGGGGTATGTATCCCCAGTACTTAGAAACTTGGCACACGGCAGGGCTTGTAGAACAGTGCCTGGCACATAGTAAGCATTATTGTTATAGTAAAGATGCCAGTTATTTGGAAACTGTAAATGTAGTACAATTCCAGTTAATACCCAAAGAGCGCCGCTGATGTAGTGGTATCCTGCAAGATTCCCAGTTACTCCCCTAGCGAGATACCTCAGGGGACTTTGTTCTTTTTTTTTTTTTTTTTTCCGGGACCGGGGATCGAACTCAGGGCCCTAGTGCTCAGCGGCAAGCACTTAGCCCACTGAGCTGTACCTCCAGCCCTCTCAGGGGACTTTGGAAGACGAACCTAAGTTTTATTAGAAAGAGGATCAGGACAGATTTCACGTGTGATGTTTGGGGCGTATCTCTACTGGTGATTAGAGGCAGTGTCAGGTAGTGTGTATCACCGGCAGGAACAGGATGGCCACAGACCGACAGGGGAGAGGGTAGATGAGGGGCAAGGCCTGGCCTGAGTAAAGAGCAGCTGGCTTATAGCAGGTGGGTTTGTAGAGCAGTTTTTTATAATCCCTGCTTAAAGACATTGTGCGTAGGGGCTGTGTGTGTGTGTGTCTGTGTGTGTGTGTGTGTGTGTGTGTGTGTACACGCGCATGCGCTACCTTCCCGCCCTCGCTCCCAGACAGTTTGGGCACAGCAGAGATGGAACAGCAGGACAGTGGAGGAAAGAGTTCTTTGTGAATAGAGTGGGCTTGGCTCCAAAGGCTCGTTCCCCTTTGCCTGGCCAGAGTTGCCAATGCCTCTCCTCTGGGTGCAGGTAGCAAGTGCCATGCCTTGCTGTACACTGGGATCATCTGGAGCAAACACTGCCCACTGGCTTTTACCCTCACAGATTCTGATGCAGTTGACGAGGTAGCACCTGTGCATGGAGATTAGGAAACCCTCCATGGGTTATTGGACTATTGAGACCTGGTAGGTTAAGGCTGGGGGCCAAATGTTAACAAAAACCATCACATTGTGATTACATAGAACATTACCAGGAGTTGCATATTTCTGCTATCAATATGCTCTGTATTTCTGTTATCAATCAAGATTCCCATCTGCTCCCCTGCAGGCACAGGCAGGCAGGGCCAAGGGGCTCACTGCTGCTGTGCCTGCAGAGCCTCGTAGCCAGCAACTTTCACATAGCCTGGAGGTCGCCCCTTTCTTGTGGAAGGACACCTTATTTGGCAGCGTCTGACTTTGAGGTGATGCGTCCCCCATTAGCACGTTCACAAGACGTTTTAGCACACATCTGAGGCCTTCTGGGTTGAAAAGCCAACACAGCAATCGCAAAGATGGATTTCCTGGGATCCGAAAGGTACTTAAAGTACTTAAAATGAAATCTCTCCCCCACCCCAGCCCTTACCCCCAATTCGTGAGTTGGTTGGCCTCTTTTCAGCTCTGTGTAGGATGCGAGCAGTGCAAGGGCTTGAAAGATCAGGGATGCTAGGCACCCATGAGACTGGGCCTCCCAGAGGCTGCTGAGAGTCCAGCCCCGACTGATAGCTGAGGAAGGCTCCTGAGCAGAGCCTGATCCAGAAGGGAGGCCCCCCTTCTCCTGCCGTGCCCCTGGATCAAGGGGTAGGGCTATCCCTTGGTTTCCTGCTTTTCCCAGCAGAGAGGCTGGAGAGCTGACAGAAAAGCTACAACCATCTGTGTAAATTCCCTCATTACCAAGTCAAATATGCAGCACCCAGTGAAGATGTCCCTGGGTTTAAAGCTGGAGTGGGTAAGGACGCACATTTCCAAACA
>PVLD010023183.1:0-27930 GCA_004027595.1 Dinomys branickii | reverse complement strand
AGGTTCCATTCAAACCAGCTATTCCTCTTCTGGGTATTTTCCCAGAAGATCTGAAAACATCATATCACTCTGATATATGTGCACCCATGTTTATAGCAGCACAATTTGTAATAGCTAAAATGTGGAAGCAACCCAAGTGTCCATCCACAGAAGACTGGATTAAAAAATTGTGGCATTTTTATATAATGGAATATTATTCCGCTCTAAAGAAAGACAGTTTTGGGGACTTTGTAGGCAAGTGGTCAAAACTGGAGTCCATACTCATAAGTGAAATAAATCAGCGATACATGTGCAGGAAACATATTGCATCACTGGTGTAAGAACCCAAGCGTGGGAATATAAACTAAGAGACATGAAGGAAATCTGTTCAAAAACAAAGAACAGATGGGACGAGGGAAAGGAGAAAAGAAAGAGACAAAAAAGGATGTATGTATGTATATATGAATATACATATATGCAGGAGGGCTAACATGGTTCTACTACTGTATTATATCACTTAATGCTAAGGAATAATCGATGACGGGTTATTTGATCAATCTTGTATGTCTGTATGTGTTATCCTGAACACACACTTCGAAGATATCAATATGCAAAGCAGCAACTATGGGTGGTTTTTTTTTGTTGTTGTTGTTATTGTTGTTGTTTACCTGTTTTGTTTTTTGTCTTTGGATTTTTGGTTTTTGTGTTTTTTCTGTTGTTGAGAGGATTAATTGTATGACTAATTTTGCATGTCTGCATATGAGTTCATATATTTACACTTCAAAGATATCAATGGATAAAACAATAACCACTGTTCAGACCAGGTCACCTTGTCTATAGATTAGTTTTGATTGTACTATTTTTTATGCTAATTGGTGTCTGTTTGTTAATATGTTTTTGTACTTTTATTTTTTTTTAATAAAAAAAAAAGAAAAAACCTAGATTTCCAAGCCAGAAAAATTTAGATTCTATTTCCTCGTCTGCCATTTTGGGAGAGTACCATAATATAGTAAATTATACTTATTGAGAAGTACTTTAAAATTTCCTAATTTACTCATATCATGTGTTCTAAATTAATGATTAGTATAATCTCTAGAATTTATTTGTAAAATTTATTTGAATGGTTTCTAAATGGTTTAACATTTAACTCATCCAAAGCTTTTGTAACACCTCACTGAATCCAAAAAACTAAAATAGATGGATACTTTTTCTGTATTTTAAATATCTATGAAAGAAACCCAGAACCCAAGTAAAGAAATGTACTTAATTCACAAAATATTCCTCAAATTCTAAAGTTAGAACACATCTGCAGTTGGTTTTCTGAATTTTTTCTGGAATAAATGGCATTTAATCAGGGTTAGAACTTACAGTCTGGGCCTAGATGACAGTAGAAAAGATGTAGGACTGAGGCAAAATATTTTTAGAATGACAGTGCTCTGTCTTAGATTAGCAGCTGAAAAGAATTTTACCACTAAAATAGCTTTTAAAGACAGCATCATTTTATAACCCAGTAAATTATCTGTACAAAAGTTAAACTAAGTTAGATATATAAACTATCTGAGATAAATTTAAATTATAAGTTTGGAGATTTTAGGCAACTCTACCCATACTGGATTTTCAACATAAGTATTCTAGGCAGAATGAGAATAATGGAAATAAAATAAAATCAATCTTAATAAAATGACATTTTCTCTCTATAGGCAGTGAAAATTACTATTTTAAAATGCTGTATAAAAATCAGTTGTATAGTTTTTCTTGCTATTTTTACTTTTTATGCATAACATGTATCTTCTTTCAGTGTTCATTAAATGTATCAATACTCACAGCCAATTATTTCTAAGTCTCTATCTGATCTTAAAAATATTTGCTGATAGAATTTTATCCTGATTTGCTTTTTTATATTTATATTTTTCCAGAATAAAACTTACATACGCAGAATTCATGAGAATTGCAACATTTTAAAAAGTTGTTTATTTTTAACTTTAAAAATAATATCAGATTTTTCAACCATTGTAGATAGATTTTTCAAATGTTGGATAGCAAATGTCCACAATTACAGTTCTTTGAATAACTAAAGCCATCCAGAGGATTCCTTCTGAGAGAGTTTCCAGGTACATGTGGTAGAACTGCTGATTAGTTACACAGGGTCAGCAACATAAATCAACTACTAAACCATTCACAACTATTCGTATTTATGAGTATTTAGCATCTATTTATGATTCCATTATATATTGACTCAAGTGAGCTTTCAACAACCAATCTCATTTTCAATTTCTGTATGAATACACTATATTTAGAAATATTTTTGTTTCTATAAGTGTTTTGAGAATGTGTTCTTTTATCTTTAAGACTTCTTATTACCAAAAATCGATCTTAGTTTTCTCCTTATATTTAATATTCTGCATCTATGATTGCTACCTGTTTTGGCTTAGTTTAATTCCTATTTTTCTAGTAGCTGCACCCCCATTACATGGCTTGTTATCTTCCTTTGCTCACTCATCTTCATAAATAAAGGTCTCTCACCATCTGGTAGTTTAAGTTCAGGATTTATCCAGCAGTGGCAGCTCAAGAACCATTCATTGGAAGACAACATGGCCCAGAAGAGATCAAGTTGGCAAAATGTAACTTTCGGATGGAATTTTAAGAGAAAGAAAATGGAGGAGGGTTGGAAACTTTTGGTTTCAAATGTAAATGAGAATAGTGATTCTTTTTTTTTTTTTTGAGAATAGTGGTTTTTAAATTTTTAAATGCATAAGAATTACATGGATGGCTTTTTAAAAAAATGAAACACAGATTTTGGGGGCCAAAACCCAGCTTTTCTGCTTTAATAATTAGAGCATGAAGCCCCTACATTTGTATTTTTATTAAATTCCCAAAGGCTGTTGAGGTTGCTGGCCTAAAAAGCCACATACCAAAAACTGTCCCTTTACCTCAACCCTGTACATTATTCTTGACGCTGCTTGAGGAATAGGATTCACTGGACTCTCTGAGAACTATCAACTCTTGGCCAGGATCTATTTTCGTCCCTGTTCTTGAAGATTGTAGTCTGTCTACCTATCAACCCACTAATCAGTAAACATAACACTGCAAATGGGTAATTGGTGGTATTTATCTCACAAATAACTTGTGCAACAGCCAGATTTTAATTCAAAGCAAGCAACAGACTTTATAACTGAAATATCTTTGGCAACTCTCAAATTGACAGCTTCCCTCAGCATCTAACCGGCTACTAAACTGTCTCCAACATGTTTCATTTCTTGGTGAATACCAGCATGCACTCAAGGCAAAGAGAGCCTAAGAAAGGTTTGTTCAGACTATTCAGACATTTTTCCCCCTGGAATCCTGCTCCACCTGTGTCTCTGGCACAATGTGCTACTTTTCTATAAGACCTGGTTCTTCTGCTGTAACCGTAATTTTCAAATAGGGACAACTTGGTCCCTCTGAGGACATCTGGAAAAGTATGGAGACAGTTTGGGTGAATGCACAGGTGCTGCTGGCACTGAGTGGGTAGAGTAAAAGCACATTATTAAACTTCCTATGATGTACAGCACAACCCGCCCCAACAATGAAAGTTATCCACTCCAAGATGTGAAGCGTGCTGAGGCTGGGAAAACCTGTTCTACTGCAGAAGGTGACAAGTTTGGGCTGTGGAAGCATTCCATCCCCAGGACTTGTGGTTATAAGCAGATTTTCACAGACTGCAGCCAGGATTGCTTACTGTGCATTGTGATCTGCTTTTGAGCTAGAGTACCAGAGTTAGGAAGTTATGGGAGACATAGTGGCCCAATGTCTGAAATATGTGCGCCCTTTGTTCTTTGTGAGAAAAATTTATAAATTGAAATGTGCCCCTGAATTAATATCACCATCATCATCACCATCTGAAAATTTATTAGAAATGCAAATTCTGGAGACCTTCATGGGAACTACTGGTTTGGAAATTCTGGGTATATGCCTAGACATCTATCATTTTTAAAAGTCTTTAAATGACTTTCATTTAGGTCAAAGTTTGTGATTATGGCTATATAATTTTAAAGTGACTCAGATTAGCCCAAGGTTTTTACTGTAATATTTGCTTCTTTCCTTATGGCTCAGAGTGTCAGTACACGTGAGTACTGAATAAATGTATAAAGCAGGAGCAAAGGGAACACAGTTCATTATCTCTTATCTCAAATTCTACTATCCAAAACCTGAATCCTTATCTCTACAAAATTATTGGGTGGAAAAAAGTGATTGACCTGAATTTATCTCTGTTCTTTGTACATTTTAGTTTTGAATGTTTCAATTATGGCAATTATATTGTATTTATTGATGTCCAGCTCTAAGTGGGGCTTCTTTGCAACAGACTGCAGTCTTCAAGTCATGTGTGGAACTTGGAAATGTTTTTCTTTTCTGTGTTAACAAAATGCAAATATATGTGTCCTATCTTTGCCATAATAAAGTAAAATCTCCACCACTGAAACAGCACTGCAAATGACTTTGGGACTCTGTAGGCCCCGGCAGAGAAGAATTGTACAGAATATTTTAGTTTCTAGTATCAAAATAGAAATGAAAATCAAAATTATTTTGCTTGACTTTCATAGTAGGATCTGAAAGAATAAAACATTGGAATTAATCAACTACTCAAGTAAATGGAATTCTGAGTTTTCAAAGCAAATGTACTCTAAAAACATTGTATCAGTTAAGAGGAATGACTACCAGTGTTAGCTTTAATCAATGAGCACTTTCATAATATGCTTTAAGTCACAATTGAGAGGTAAAGCACCAAGCATTACATATAAAAGAGGTCAAAGAACTCGGCATGGTGGCGCATGCCTGTAATCCCAACACTTGGGAGACTGAGGCAGGAGAATAATTGTGAATTTGAGGCCAGCCTCTGCTACAAAATGAGCTCAAGGCCAGGCCAGCCTGAAGTGTATAGCAAGATTTTGTCTAAAAAAGAACACCCCCATAAAAAAGGTCAAGGGTAAGAACCCTTTCGGCCCTGACTCTGCAGTCCCGCATGGTGGCTCACTTCATTGCCATGCGATGCCAGTATGATTTCCAAGTCTTAAAGAACACTGCCTTCTCTTCAAGACAATAATGTCCAACATAAGGAGCAAAGGAATTGTGGACAGGGAGCTTTTCTTTCTGCATCTTCTCTTCCCATGGAGGAAAACTTCAGAAGTTTTCAGCACATGTGCTACTGTGTTTTATTATCACAGCCAAGTCCTTACTCATTCCTAAAGCAACTCTTGACAAAGTCTTCGGGGAAAGTCATAACTGGCTTACACTGGGAGTAAGTTTTCTGATCTGGGCACAGTATTATCAAATCAAATCAATGAATAACTTCTGGGTGACAGGAATGCAGTGCGTGGGATATACCCAACAACATCAATAAATTATTATAATGATTCACTGTCTGATGTTTACAGATGTGTTTTAAGATGCTGTAGTGCTCAGGATACCCATATGAAACATATTTCTACTACAATTCTGTAAGAGATACCATTCACTGTGAAACAGAGTTTTTATGTATGTGTTTTACTTCTTTTGGCTCTGTTTCTTTTTCAATTGGCTCATTTTTTTTCAAAATGTGTCACATTGTTCAGTTCAATGACATTTAATTTACACAAAAGAAAATAGCTTAAGGGTGTAAGGATATTTTGTTAAAAATTAAAACACATCTTTTGAAGCCTCCAAAATTCAGGACTTATTTAAATATTTCAAAGCCACATAAGCATTTTTGAAACACCATTTAGGCACACCTGTGTCTTGTACTCTGAACAACTACTGTCTTACAATATACAATGCATTAATTATTGTAACTCTTCTACTAACTTGTTTTGAAACTCTGTTTTATTGTTATTTTTTCTGTTTAAAATAAATAAGTAAATAAATAAGCACCATGTATTCAAGAATACGAAGTTGCTTCACTCTTAGGAAAAAGTGGTTTTTTGTTTATTTTGTCTTGTCATACAGGAGATGAAACCCAGGGTTGCTTTAACATGAAACTACATGGGCTGGGGATATAGCTCAGTGGAATAAGCGCCTGCCTAGCAAGCGCAGGGTCCTGAGTTCAATCCCCAGTACCGCCAAAAAACAAACAAACAAACATGAAACTACAAACCCTGCTCTGTTTATGCTTTATTTTGAAACAAGGTCTCACTGAGTGCCCAGGCTGGCTTTAGACTTCCAGCCTTCCTGCCCCAACCTAACAAGTAGCTGGTTACAGTTATCCACCACCATATCTCACTCTCGTTACTGGTTGATATTGGATCACCAAAATCTTCAATAATATTTAATCTTATCTTTATGGAAATTAAATAACAGACTCCTCCAATTAATCTATATCAAAAATTCTGAAATTGTGTTGATTTCACTTACCAGGAAAAGTTAAGACTGGTCTTAAAATCATTTGTCTTTAAGTTACTCAAATGAACAAATGCTGAGAGCACATCTTGACATTTTCTTCTAATGTAAAGATGGTTATAAGTGCCCTCAGCTTTCCTCCTTTATGACCAGTGTGCCACATTTCTGGCAAAGATGGTCTTCAATAAAGAAGTAATGAAAATGATCTTCAATGAACCAAAAAATGGCCTTTCTTTCTACAAAGTTGTACAGGAACATTACTTTTGATAATCAAATATAATAATTTTAATTCATTATAATCTGAAATATTGCTGAGAGATGGTTCCACTTTTAAAAAGCAACATTTTATCCACTTCTTTCTGAAAAGCATGAATTTGTAACCCAGCAACAATTTGGTTCTTTCTTATTGCAGAAATTCATAATTTACCCCGGGAACTTTCTTAGGGGTTATAGGAGATTTACTGGGATTTCACACTGTTCTAACTCTGCTATTGTCAAAAGTAGATCATGTGCATGAATGCACCTGCTCTGTGAATTGATATGTTAAAACTCAGTGCACACTTTTACTGAGGTTGGGAACTACTTTTATCCTGCATAAACTTTGGAAATAAAAAGTGTTAACATGAAATTCACTAATTATAAACTGTCTGGATAGATTGAAATGACTATTTTTATTAGTTTACTTATAGGATTTTCCATTGTCTGCTTCCTTACAAACAATAATTAATGAGTATGAACAAGTAATCAAAAATTATCTGTGTTAAAGGATAAAGTGGAACATAGTGTATTTTACCATAAATCTTCCTGTCCATATGGTAAAGGTACAATATTGGCAATGAAGCTTGCTGGTCCATCTGGACTGATCCTAATTTTCCTGGCTAAGACAAAGATTTCTAAATCAAGCCATCTGTTTGTGTGCTTTAGAAGAACCTGTAAATAAAATAACTCAATATGTACATCTGAGCAGAGAGAGCAGAGTATACTGACACTGATTAGAGAGATCCAATTATGAAAACATACTGATAATTGTCAAGTATATTGTTTTTGCTGCCTTGGACCAATAAATGTTAGCCATGGCTACAAAAATAGTTTATGCGTGTATTCATCATCAAGAAGCAACACATGCAAAAGTAAAAAGACCCTCAATTTTTAACAGTCAAGCCAGCTACCTTCTTGGTGCCCACTGGAAAAATCTCAACTTGTTTTTTCACTACATTTTGTAAAATTGTTCTAGGAAAATTTAATGGGTCACATCTTAAACAGGAAATTATGGGTGGGTTTGAGGGGATTACTCAGGGAAAAGATATGTCAAAAAATGAATGCATATTTGTGTAAAATATCTTTTAATATATTGCTGTAATAGAATTTCAACATGCTTTTGTGACTACATTTTGCCTCTAGGTGTTAATCCTATAGTTATTTTACTTTACGTGGCAAAAATGGATTTTCTCCTGTAATTAAAGTTAATAGCCAGCTGACCTTAAAACGAGGAGATAATTTGAGTTTGGTCTAACTAAACACATAAGCTCTTCAAAAACAAAGCGTTTTCTCCAGTTATTAGCAACATAAGACTTCAGAAAGCGGTGTTCTGGCTAGCTCCAGAGGAAGTAAATACGCAGTTTTTGGTGCCTATAGAGACTTGTTTGACTTGCATTGAAAAGTTTCCTTAAAAGGCTCATTGTGTCGAAGACTGCTCATTTGCTTTTGAGAAGTGGTTGGATACTGAAGGTTCCAACTTGGTCTAGAGATTATTTCACTGAAGGAATTCAAAGGCATTATGGGGAATAATGGAAACTTAGGAGGTGGAGCCTGGTTGGAATAAGTAGATCACTGTGACCACACCTTTCCTGGGGTGTCTCGATCCTGGCACCATCCTCCCACTCTGACTCCTCGTTCCCAGGAGGGGAGCCACTTGCTTCCCTAGGTCCCTCTGCTGTCCTTCCCGCTTTGCTCTGACCCCAAAGGACTGGCGTGTCTGCAACCGTGAGCCAACGTGAATCTTCCTAGTGGAAGTTGTTGTTCTCGGATGTTCGGTCACAGGAAGCAAAATCCGGCTGATACAGTGCTACATCGCAAGGGACTACGAGGTGCATCTGCGAGGCGCCTCAGCGGCCCCTGCCTGGCCAAGAGCTTGCACGGCCACAGAGGTCTCTGTTGTCCATGGCAATATTTAAACTCTATCCACAAGCAGTAAATCCAGAAAAGAATTCCAGTGTCCATATCAGAAATTTAGACCTGAGCAACACATTGACTTCGTCCTAGTGAGACTTGAGCAGAGAATCCATTAATGCTGTGCTTAATTTTTTAACTTTCAGAAACTGTATGATAATAAGCATGCTAGTAAGACTACTAAGTTGTCAGAAATTTGTTTTACAGCAACTGGGAACTAATGTAATGGGTTATGTGACTTCTCTGTGTTTTTTCCCTGAACTTTCTGTAAAGTTGGAATGGATTATGTAGGCCATTTCAAGATTTACTACGAAAGCAAGTCTCTGACTCAACTGGTGTATCATAAGTTACTCAATATTAGAAAAATCAACAAAGATCAGAGATTTTCTTTGATAGATCACCTTTATTTTGGTACTAGAGTTTGAGGGGATAATGATTTATAATGTGACTTGCTTTATATGCATGTTTGAAAATTAACTTTAGTTGAAATTATTAGAATTCAAATATCCAATTATAGGATCAGGTGACACCTTTAGTATATTTCCTACTAAAGTCTATTAAAAACATGAGTAATATTAAGATGACTATAGAAAGTACTCCTAGAAGGGTATACCATTGTTCTTCTGGAAAAGCAGTTGGAATAAGTCCATGAAGGATGGAGAGAGGGAAGTTACATAACGAGAACAAAGCAGGTAATTGGATGAAAGACTGTATGTATGCGGGGTGCTGAGTCCTAAACATTACCATGTAAGGACGACGTGGAACTTTAGGCAAGCCTGGGATGCATTACAGGGATGAAGATGCGATTAAGAGAGTCACGATCTTAGAAAATAGTACACGAAGTGCAATGTAGTCCAGTTGGAAGAACAAGTTCCTGTCACAGAACAGCTGTCGGATGAGAACAGTCAGTTGTTCAGATTCAATTGCCTTTACTAGAATATGAGGGGTGAGGAGCAGGTGACTTCATGGTTGCTAGGGTTTACATTTAGATGTCCCCCAAATCTTCATGTGCTCGCAGTGGGGAATTGGGGAGACAATTAGATGAGGTGGAATGTGATGATTATCACTGACTGGTCACTGACGAGTTTGTAGCCGACTTGTTTGAAGGCGGGATCTGGTCAGAGGAGCTGGCTCACTGGGGCATGTCCTGGAGGAGCTTATCTCTTCCCACTACTGCCCTCCCCTCATTGCCACCATGCCATAAGCAACCGTGCTCAGCCATGTCTCTTTTCAAACTGTGAACCAAAATCAATCTCTCTTCATTTAAATTGTGGATGCCAGGTATTTTGTCCCAATTCAAGAAATATAACTAAGAGAGCAGTCACCCAAAAACACCTGACCACAGAGCTGCTGCATCAGAACCACTTGTATAATAAGGCATCATTGTGTCTGTTCTTAGATGATGACTCTTTTTTTTATTGCCAATCTCTGCAATACATGAAATTTACATTCATCTGGAGTATTGCCACATACATATAAAATATCTCAATCTTCTTCTGTCCCCATTCTCCCCCTTCCCCTTCTCTTGTCCCCATCCACAAAGAATGAATTTATTTTCCTCTTTATTTATAATTGTGTTTCTCATATAAAAGAAAACATGCAGTATTTAACTTTTTGTGCTTGATTTGTTTCACATAATATTGTTTCAAGTTCTATTCATTTTTCTACAAATAACTTACATTTATCCTTCTTTATATGTTAATAAAGTTACATTATGTATCTACACCACAGTTTCTTTATCCACTCAGACTGTTTATACTCCTTATCCTTAAAGATTCTTAAAGCTCTGTGTTCACCTTACTCTCTAAGAGATTCTTGTATGAAGCCAAGATCTAGAGATATTGCTGCTGTGGCAGGAGAATTTTAAAGTTGTACTCTTCTTCATCTGGTTCATTTTGGGAGTTATGAGACTTCTCCGTATGCTCACATATACATCAGCAGTTATGATGCTTTCATGGCACATTGAATATCTCTGAAATAGTAGTTTGTCTCTCCATTGTCCTCATTAATTAATGATTCTGCTTCCGTGCAAAACACTTTTTGTGTCAGTGGAGCAATTCAACAAAAAGAAGAACCCTTAATTGATGAAAGATCAGCATTGCCCTCTCCACAGAATGATGATGCATGCCAGCCCTTGATAGTTCTGCGGCAATCCCTGACAGTTGTCATGATTTCTGCTAACAACTCATATGAAAGTAGGTTTTCCCTTTGGTCTAGCACTGACTTCTTTTTAAAATTCTACACCTGAAAAGAAAAATGAGGAAATGTAACAGAAGCTTACCAGGGATATATCAAAACTGGTAATTCTTTAGGGTTAACAGTGAAAAATGACACAAAACAAAACAACACATACTGGAAGACTCAGAACTGAAATAAAATTGAAAAGAGCCAGAGAAGTAAGCTGTTTACATGCCACAGACCAGAACACAATGACCTCTGAGCTAGATTGGGCCCACTGCCTATTTTGTTCTAAATATGATTCTGTAGGAAGAGACACATCACTTAATTTACATATTATGTATGGGTGATTTTGTACCACAATAGCAGAGTTGAGGTGCATAGAGATCATGTACTTCACAAAGCCTAAATTATTTACTGCCTGCCCCTTTTCAGAAAATGCTTGGCAAACCCAGCTATACCGTTGCGCCTATGCTTAGCATATTTTGCCTCACAGGAGTTGGTAGTGGTACGTGTGTGCCTATGTGTGTACATGCTACCAGAGCTTTCATCTTCCACTGTAGTAGCAAATGGAGGAAGACTGAAATGAATTTTTTTAAAATGATGTCACTGATAAGAATGTCTGACTTGCATGTAGTAATCACAATCTAAATGGAATATTTAACGAGAAATTTAGACTAGAAATAGATGAGTTGCAATGAAAATGCAGCACTGTTAGAAATTTGTGACTATGAAAATTATCTTGGAACAAGCCAATTAACTGTAATGTCTAGACAAGAATAGAGGTTTTCAAATGTTTGTTAGGGAATAATCTCAGCAAAGAAATGAAGACCCTAACTATCCCTGGAACCTAATACACTGTAACAAAATTCCAAATGATCTAAAAAAAAACTGCATCTCCTAAAGCAATACCAAATGTATGTTTCATTTTTTACCATACAATAAAACAAATTTATTTGGCAAACCTTCATGTACATTTTCTGGTGAGATTTGCTACTGATTTTATGAGAGCTCTTTGGAGAGAAAGCCTTGTCAACATTTTGTTAACATTTTTATTAATCTGCACATTTCAAAATGTGTTTGAACAATACCTGGGAACACTGAGTTTCACTCTTCTAAGGTTCAAAATGATGTAACGTACCTCTCCAAGAAGCTATTCCTAACCATCCCCAGGCACACTTAGCATTTAAAATCAATCCCACTTCAATCATATTTCATCATAGCATAGCCAACAAGGGGCACGGAGCTCGCCACTTGCTTTGACATTGCAGATTATGATATAAAATGTGCTGATACAATCCAATAGCCTAAATTTGAATTAACTACTAGGTGAATGAGCTATTTCTCTTATGTACTTGATAGTGCTAGTTATATTCCTGCATGGTTATAACTGTATAGGTAGCTGCACGGTTCCTTTCAGCCAAGTGAGCATGAACAGAAAAACATCAGGGAAAGGAGAGCAATAGAAACAAAATTAACTGCACCAAATATTGTGCACCTTAGAGCATTTAAATAAAGAAGTTGATGGGAATGGAATTTTTTCCATAATTAATGAGAAAAATCACAGGAAAAGAAATGGATAGGAGCAAAAAAATATTAACATTCTTAGAAATTAGTAACTATCAAAGTTATCAAAAGAAATTGATTATAACTTTTTTACAAGAATCAGAGGCCTTTAAGTAGAGTACCATGATTCTAGAAGTTAATTTGGGTGAGAGAAATTATACTCAATTAAAGAAATGAGTTTATTTTTCTTTTAAAATGGGACAATTTTGACTTCAGTAGTGGCCCAAAACTATTGTTCTCACAGAGCATGTGGACTAAAATTGGCCGGGCCTGCACCTGCCATTTCCTTAGCATGGATCCTGACTGCTGCACAGCTGCTACCCGTTTGTAGCTTTGGCATAGAAAGCACAGGTGAAGCGCACAGGGACTGACTACTGCCCGCTGGGTTTTACCTAGAAGTACTTCAGTGAGCAAAAACCCTGCTCCAGGTTTATTAGCACTGCTGAGAGTGAGCCTTGCTCCTGGCTTCTGAAGGCCCTTTGCTGTCACGTCTCTCCTAACTGTTGTGTGATAACTTGCCCTTTTCAATGACTGTCGTGTGCCTTGTTCTCTGCTCTCGGGATGGCACCATTGATAATACCACTCACCATGGAATCTCTGACTTGCTCTCCTGTCTGACCTTCCCTGCCATGAGGGCTTGCAGAAAAATCAACATGCTCCATCTGGCTCATTTTCAAGGATTGGGAGGGAAGAGAAAAAACGTTTCCCTAATGATCCAGTCGCTTCTTGGTTAGAGGAGGAAGGCTTCAAGAAGGAAAGAAGGTGTCTGTGAGGATCTTGTTAGCTGAATTACAAAGCAAATAAACTAGTATTTCCAAGGAATATAAATCTCAGAAACTCATTTGTTAGACTTCACTGTGTAAGAATTGCCTATATTAAATGGAACCTAAAATCTGTTGGATATGGAATCCTGAGTAATGTGATGCATGTAGTCGCAGTTTCTAAAGACGCAATGGAGATGTTTTCATAATTTAAATGTTTCCACACTGGGCATGGTGCCATATTCCTGCAATCACAACATTCAGGAAACTGAGGCAGGAGGATTTCTGTGTTTGAGGCTAACCTGGGCTACATAATCAGTTCAAGGCAACCATGAACTGCATAGTGTGACTCTGTCTCAAAAAGTAATTAAATGCTCTCCACTTTATGAAGTACCCCTAGGAATTTTTCTGGCAATATTTTTCTGGAGCAAAGCAATAAATTCAATGTGAGGGAGAATGTAGTTGTTAGTGTTTGACATCCTTCTGTTTCATCTCACCTTTAGTGACTGTAGTCTTCATATTATTTATTGTGCTCTCTGATTTGTTTGATTGGACAATTTGAGCTCTGTTGGCATATTACCTGGATCTGAATTTGTATGCTTTTAGTTACTACTTGCATGAGTTTGGAAACATCACCAAATCATAATAGTTCATTTACTGAATTCTCTTAAGCTTAAAATAGTTATGGTGAATAGGCTCCATTTTAAGTTAGTTGATGTAGCTTACTACAGTGATTGCATCAAACTAAGATTCAGCTCAAGACAAGTATTATTTAACATAAAATCTTTATGATATTATATTCAAGATACTTCCATAAGCACTGTGTAAAAATTATTTTTCTTCTAATATATAGGTGAAGTATAGAGCAGTATTTAACAATATGGAAAACAAGACTGAGACTGGAGTTTTCACAGTTTACTCCCAAAACATATATTTCCTCTGAAGTAAAGTGTAATTATGTACAATTTCTCTCATATTAATGAATATCTAGAATCGTGGCACTCCAAATGCACTCTCCAGCACCTGATTCTCCTGAGGTCCACCAGGGACTTACGGCTTCGAAATAGGCATTTTTAACAAGACTCCAGAATCATATTTATGCACATTGTAGCTGGAGATATACTTCCAGGACATAAACTCAGTTCCATATATAAATATATACTTCAATATATTAATTGAGATCTACTGATATTGCTATAGTTGCAGTACATTCAATAAATAAGACCATTCATGTTTAGCTTAAGTTAACCAAAAGTGAGAATTGATATATGATTTTTATCAGAAATTATACTATATTTTATACATTATTTTATATTTATCCATTAAATTTAGTAAAGGCCAGTAACGTTTTACATTATTAAAATCTGCTTCACAGGTCTAGGAGTTTTGCTCAAGGTCCACTACTTGGTGATCTAAGAGCAGTTGCCTAGTTCTTCCTTAAAAATACATAGTACTGTCATGTGCATTTATACTGGTAGCTAAGAACTACATTTAGGTGAATAGATGCTAATGACAATAACATTGGCTCATTTATATGTAAATAAGTATCAGTATTTAATAAGTATCAATCATTTTAATGAGTATCAATGTTTTGTAACTCAGGATCTTATCTTTTTCTATGTTCTGGTACTTTTGATAAAACATCAAGAATATAGCATTAGCTATCTTACCTTCATATAAATATTTTTTCAATTGTCTTATCCAAGTAATACACAAGAAATGTTGACAAAACTCTTATTTATAAAAGTTTTATGTAAGTTTCAGGGCCCCAGTGTCATAAACTCCCAGTTATTTGACTGTATTGGTTGGCTTTCCCACTGTTGAGGAGAAACACCTGCCACCTGCCATTTACAAGAGGTTTACTTCATTTTATGGTCTCAAAGGTTCAGTCCGTGGTCAGCTGGCTGGCTGTATGGCAGGAACATTAGGGCAGAATGGCATGTGGAGTAAAAGTGCTTACCTCGGGGTGGCTGGGAAGCAGAACACTGGATAAGAACACAGTGCGAGATAGACAACTAAAGGCACACCCCCCAGTGTCTCAGTTAAATGAAGGGGCTGTATTCAGCTATGAAAAGCTGTAGATTAATTTACTACTAAGCATTGCACTTCCATCTAGTTACCTCCCCCAGGAGACTCTTTAATTGAGTCAATTTAACAATAAAGGTTAACTGGCACTCAGGATTTTATTTATTTTTTTTTTTTTTAATGAAGCAGAGTAGAGGTCCTCAAAAGGGACACGATAAAATACACCAGTGAAATAAGAATCAGCGTGGCAACATCAAGTCTGGGCTTTAGTACCATATGGATGCACCACCACCCCCAGCACAGCAGCTAGTGTGCCTTGTGATACTGGACTAGTCCACTGAGACTTAGTGTCTGTGCTGACTAATTTTGCTACCTGAAGTGGATTAAGAGTCTCCTGGGAGGTCATTGGATTATAAAGATGGTAACCACAGCAACAAGTTAACCTGTCGATGTGTTCATAGTGCAGTGGGCTCTTAGGGTAGATGCCATGCATGGGGGGGGTGTGCTTTTGGCGCTTTCTCTGCACTCTAGACCCTTCCTCTCTGGCTTTCCCGTGTTGTCTGCTTCACGGATGCCATGAGTTGTGCCACTTTCCTTCACCATGCTCTTCCACTATATATTGATTTTGGAGCCAGCCACCCATGAAATGAAACATATGAAACCAAGAACCAAAGTAAATGTTTCCTCCTTTAAACTGCAGGTGTGCAGTACCGTATTGTTCCCAGCAACATGTCCGCTCCCTCACAGAAATGTTTAGGTTGCTGAGTAAGGAAAAAATTAGTGTGGAAGGACTTAAGCTTTGAACAGACTTTTACAGTTACTTACAAATAGTGGAGAAAGCAGGAGATAAATCTTGTAAACTTTCCATCTGAAACTAATCACTTTGTGTGATCTTTAGTACAAGTAAATCATAAAAATTAGAAATATAAGTAATGACAATATTTTACATTTTGTATGAATATCTGAGTCTTTAAATACCTTCTTTATGTTGTGCTATGCTAAAAGTTTACAAAATTAGTGATTTCTTAAGTCTTACAGGCTTTTAAATGTTCTTTGATTGTAAGGGTTTTTTTAACCTTTGCTTTTAAACAAAGTCTTATACTGCCAAAATTTTAATTAGTTTAGGTAAGATTCATTAAGCAGCTGGTTTAGTACTTTCTTTGAAACAAAGCCAGAACAATAACAATTTACTTTAAAGATGTATATATTTAGGATATTAGGAACTAGTGTGTCAGAATGGCTTAATGTTTGATTTTATATATACAAGTTCATATTTATAATAAGTATTGATGATTTTATATACATACATATGTAGTTTTATTATACAGTTAATTATTGAAGGACTTTCTTGAAAATTTAATTTTAACAATTGAGAATCAACACTTCTTAATCCTACACAAAATGAGTGTATCCATTTCCTATGTGTGTATATCCCTTGAACATGAAATCCATGGAGGTGTCTTTTTGGCAAAAAAATTGTCAGCCTCATTGCCTGTATATGTAAAAACATTTTGCTTCCAAACTCTCATCACATCAGTTTCAGAGCTCACAACACCAAATGTTCTGCAGTTATCAGGGCCCATCATTAGGGGCAAGCTATCTACAGACTTCCCTCTGAGGTCTAACTTTGAAGTCTCAGCTGGTCCACCCTCAAAAAATGACATAGTCACCAATAAGTGATTTCTCCTTGTGGAATACCTGTCTTGGCCATAGGTACAATAACTCCCTTAAGTTAACTATTAACAGTCCCAATCCTCCTGTGACTCTCTAGGTTTCTAGGTATCCACATTTCCCATAGTTTCAAGTGCCATAGTAAATCAAGTAGTTTTAAATTTCAGGAGTTAGACCTTGCAGTTCTTTGGGATATAAATAGGCAAGGAGAAGATTGTTTCACATCTTATGAGTTTAGAAAATGAATGTCGTAATTTACTTAGATAGTTTTTTAAAAAAACTTCAGGAGATATCTTTTAGTTCTGCTGCTTAAATTTTATTTCATTTTCTTTGATGCCATTTAGATGCTTCATTAAGATGTTTATTCATCTTTCTCTAAGTTGGTCATTCAATTTTTAACTAGTATTCTCAAACACACTGATTTTCTGGATCATTCAAAATAAAAGCAATTGTGCTTAATACAAATTTTAGAATGTTTTAATAGAGATATATGTGATAGAGAAAGTCAGAAAATATAGATGTAAATTATATTACAATTTCATTACAACCATTTAACCCTTTCAAAAATACATCAGGAAAAAGGAGCATTTAAATAGAATCCATGAATCTGAGTAATACAGCTATTTCATTGGTTAATTTCTACTCACCCCTAATAAATAGCAGTGAGAGACTTTGTGACTTTCAGAAGACTATAGGATAAGTGAGAACGTATGTTAAGTAACATCCTAAGTATGTTGGCTAGGGATTAGATACAACTAAATTAATAAATTAGTCAAAATACAACACTTGAGGGATGGCTAGAAATGAGTGAGATTCAACACTGCTGAAGTTTTAGCAGCCTTTGCATAATGTAGCGTGCAATTTTTTATTCCAACTATGTTCTCTCCACGAGGAACATCAAGGGCAAGCACATCCCCAGGTGTTCATGAAGCCAAATAATATAGTGTCTGATACTCTGGACATGAACAGAATTATTTTTAAAGTTGTGAAGGGGACTGGTGAAACATGTCTTATGATTTTCCTAATGAAATGAGACTAATGTAGAAATCAGAATTCACCATCTACCCTTTTCCTGGGCTACACAAACTGGACCCTCCTTTCACTCATTGGCCCAGCTTTTTTTAAAGGTAGTATTGAATGTAATAGGAGATTACATCCCTATATTTTTAATTATAAAGATTAAGAAAACATACCTGATATTAGAAACATTTAGAACCATTTCTGGCTTTCGTTCCTGAACATTTCTGTTACATTTTATATTTATTTTCTTTTGGACTCCTATGTAAACTTGATCATTACTTCTAAAACTTCAAATTCAAATATTTCTTGCTTATTTATTCATTTATTCTGTAGTGCCAGAGATCGAATCCAGGGAGCCCTGCATGCTAGGGAAATGTTCTATGACTAAGTTGTACCCTGAGCCCTGTTTTTTTTTTTTTTTAAGAGAATAAAAACAACAATAATAAAATGACAACAACATAGAAAAAAAACAAAACAAAGCAAAAACCAGCTAATGCTTAAATTTTTTTGAGCCCTAGTTTTAAATCTATCCATTTATTCACTTTTAATTTTATTTATTTATAGCACAGGACCTCACTAAGTTGCCCAGGATATGCTTGAACTTGAGACCCTCCTGCCTTGGCCTTCTGAGTAGCTGGTCTTATGGCATGCACAATCATTCACGCCTGCCTTCAGGTGCATTTTTTTTATTTTCTTATCTCTGTGCCTTCACCCTGACCTCCTGTTCTTTCAGTAACAATGTGTTGGTGGTCACTCTTTCTACACATTGGGATCTTCTTTTTCTTTCCGTATTCACATGGCCATTAATAGTTTCGTGTGTATGACTCCTCAGTAGATAGTCAGAATAACCTCTGCTGTCATCCCTACAAGAACCTTTCCATGACCCAGCCCAAGGTCATATGCCTCCTCCCTCTACAACCACAATAGTTCTCGTGGTAAGAACCTCTAACACTCTGAACATTCCCATCCTTCCCTTCAGACTGAGTTCCTGGAAGGGATACACAGTGGGATCACTATGTTCCAGTCTCTGAGCTAAGATCACATTATAGTAGGAACTTATTTTTTAAAAATCCACTATTGGGCCAGTAGATGGTAGATGGATGAGTTCACCAACAAACACACGAAAGGCCGTGTCTCGGGGCATACACGCACCGTGCCGGCATAGTGCAGTGGTAGGAAGAGACATTTGAAGTAGTTTTGTTGTTATTCCTTTCTGAAACATCTCATTATAAAATTAAAGTAACTTTTAAAGTTTAGTTTCTATATTGTAGAGAAAAGACCCCATAATTCATTCATATGACTGTTATCAGTTTTTGTTACATTCTTGGGTAAATCTGAGCTCATTTTCAGCTGCTAGACATAGGCTAATGGATAGTCATAGGCACTGTCACGGGTCATAACTGCTTTAGGGAAAGACGTTATTATGATGAGTGTAATCTGCAGGCTGGAGATATGTGCTTCAATGTAAATATGCATGTGCTTGTGTTCAATTGATAAGCAGAGATAAGAGTTTTTGTCTTTTAATATTACTCCGCCGAGTTACTCTCAGCACTGTAATTCTGTTGGAAAATACCTACTTCAAACTTCTGAGCACACACACACAGCATGGCAATGTGTTACCCAGAAAAATAATGCGAACACATGTCCCCCTTCTTTCTGAATCAGGAAAAGAGAAAGCTGTTTTGCTCAGTTGTGAATGGACCTAACATAATTCCCAACAAGAAAAAATAGATGATGATTATGGCTTTGAACTGCCACAGCAGCTGTATTTGTTTTATTAGACAGCGTGAAATGGCTTGTTGACACATGAAAAATGTAGATTATTGTAAGGATTAAGTTTTCCAGTATGACCTGAAGAAACTTCAAGTTTATCTCCTTAAGCATTTCATTTCCTTATCATTCTGCCTCACATTACTTTTCACAATCCTTATAATTATATATGCTATACTCTTGAAAGAATTTTTATTAAAGTGTTAAAAACATGTACTTTACATATTCATTAGACAATGAAACTCTTAGGACAGTATCTGTTAGTGTCTCCAAACAGTGCCTGCAGGTGTTGCTGTCATAGAGCAGTACTTCCTCAAAGTTCATTCCATACCTCACTAATTTACTTGATTTACATGGAAATTAATGTTGTATTTGAATCATAATCATTCTGAGTTCAAACAAATTTACAATACTTATTTGAAAAGATAATGTGAGTTTCATTAATCTTGAAATTCTCAAAGATTATATTCAATGAAAAAATTAGAACCAGCTCTCTTTAAGGACATTTATGAGAACAAATATTTGACACTTTCAGTTGTCAATTTACCCTACTTTTTAAAGTATATTCAACATTGCCAATTATCTTCCATTATTTTCAGAAAACAAGTTATTTATATAATTGTGAGGAACTAATGCAATTACAAACATCGAAGTGCACACCCAAGCATTTAATCCGATGGGTTCTTCCCCCGGCCTCACACTCTTGTGCACTCTCTGCGCTTAGATAGTCATTGCCAAAAGTACCTAATTTATCTTTTCACATTTATGTTATGCATAGAATAGAAGTCATACATATACCTGGGAAGGGTAAATGGATGCAGAGTTGAGGAAAAATTAAACAAACAGTGATAAATTTCATTAGGGTCAAAAAGTTAAGAATGACTATAAAAACTATATTATAAATTTCAAAAAGCTAAAAGAATAAATTTTAGAAGTTTTACTCTAATGAAATGACAGATGTTTAAGGAGATAAACATAAAATCTGATTTAAATATTAGAACTAATGTATGTATATATGCATGAAAACACCATACTACCCCGTCTGTATGTACATTTTAATGCTTTTTTGCATTTTATGTATATATGTAAATAAATTTAATACTTTAGAAAAATAGAAATGAGAGAGGGGAGGATTGGACCAAAGAGGAGTAAAATGAACAAAGCATTATATGTGTCTTAGTTACTTTTCTCTCATTGCTGGGATAAAATTCCTGACACCCAAAATGAAGGAAGGAAAGATTCACTTAGCTCACAGTTCATGGAGGCTTCAGGTAGTAATCAGCTGGCTCTGAGGCAGAAAGGCGCAGCTGAGGGGCAATAGTCTAAGGAGGTAGAAGACAGCATAAGTGTGAAGCGCTTTAGTTGGAGAGATGAGGCTTCTTGTCCTTCTTTATATCGTATGCCACCTAGCTGGCCACACCCTCACCTCTTGGCACCCTCCTCTTGCACAAGCTGAGGGTACTGACAAAATGAGGACCCTGGCCCCCTGCTGAATCACTTAGCTAAACCTTTAAACTTCTCAAGTTGACACAGTGAGCAACATCCTGAGGGTAAGGGCCTGTCCTTTTCAACTGCTGAGTCACTGAGTTAAGCTTCTGGACTCAAGCTGACACAATGTATTAATCCTAACATTTGTACATGTACCAGTCCCCCAAATGAATTGGGCATTGCATACATGTGCTGAAAAAACTAAAATGACTAAACCAATATAGTACAAAAAATGAGAAAATATTCTAAACTCTAAAGAATATGTTAGCAGACTAATATAAAAATACCTCTAATGTTAGATATTAAATAGTTTCCAAAACATTTTTCATTCCAACAAAAATTGCTTTGTATCTACATTAGGATAATGAGTGATGACTTTACTAAAGTGATATTGTCATAAAACTACTTCATTTTTAACTTTAATGGTTGTTATGAAGTCGTGACCTATAGAAATTATGATGTATTATAAACAAACTTTGGCCAATACAGAGTTTATTTCACTTATTTTATTTTTCTGCAATTTGATAGGTGGGAAATACTATCTCAGGGTCATGGTCATATATATTTCTTGTACTCAGTATAAATATTTTTCAGCTAATTGGTAAGTTCTCTGAATGTCTTTTGTTTGCCAGTTTTTCATTAATTTGTCTATCTCTTTTCACAATCTTGTTGAACACATATATTAAGATAGAATGATATAGATAAAGATAAAGTTTTGGTTAAATTTAATAAAATTATATAACTGGTTATAATTATAGAAGTAACTGAATATACTCATAGGATAGTAATTAAATATATTGATATATCATTTTACTTACTAACCTTATGAATAACATATTAATATTTTATTAATCATATTACATACATTAGTGATATCTTAGTGCAAAATGATATTTTAATCAGTTCATTTTTTCCATTTGCAACAAATGTGAAATAATAGTACTGATAGTTAAAAGATCAGTCGTATTATTTTAATTCCTTGAAAATGACCATGTGCTTCCCCATTTGTAGATACTTTTCATGAAGAACTGTAATACTAAATTCCTAACTTTTTCTAAATTACTTTTGCATGGATTCTTATACAGGACTCACTTAGTCATGGAATATAATTTTTTAAATTGTTATTGTGATTAATTTAGGATGATGATTCTGTAATTTTCTTTGCTACTGGGCCCTTCTGAAATGGCTTTGTTTGTTTGCACTGGTAACTGAATCCACGGCCTTCAAATGGAGCTTTAGTTGGTTGATTTCTTTTTAGATCATTCTGAGTCTCCTTGCCCAGTCTAGGCTTGAACTTGCTGTATTCCTGCCTGAGGTTCCCACAGCGCTAACACTACAGCCTGCGTCAGCAAATCCTGTTCCTTCTTCAATACTTAATGCTCCTCACTTTCCCTGCTCAAGATAAGTTACATTGATCTTCGACATTTTCTGCCAGTTTAATGGGTGCATTGTAATCTGCTCTATCTAGCACTTTATAGATAAAAATGATTTTTCCAAGTACTTTGGTATTTTATTATACTCGGGAAACAAATGAAACATTTATTTCTTTCTCTTTAAATTCCCTTTGTCTGATCTTCAAGAACGCAATGTTCTCCTCTCCTCCTTTCTCTGTGACTGGATCTTCAGTCCTTTGTAGAGTTAGCTTCCATTATCACACCAATATAGTAGCAGTTCCTGTAGTTTTCTTCGGAGTTTATTTTGTCATTCTATATACTTTGTATGGACCCTAATGTCTTTGGAAATACATGACAGCATACTCACAAATTTATAACTGAGGTCATTATTCCTTGGATTTTTCAGACACTTACATAGTTTGTCAATATAATCAAGACTGAGTTCATCATCTTCCCCGCCAAAACAAAGCGTGTGACACTAAATTCACTTTCTGAGCCTTGCTGCCTTGTGCCCACGCTCTTCTTGATCTATTCCCTTTGATTGTGGGTGGATCTTGCTTTTAACCAATAGAATGCAGCAGAAGTCATGTAATGTACGTTATTACATACATGCATCTTTGTTAGATGTAACACCATTGTTGAGAAAAGAGTTTCCCTGAAAGACTTTCAGAAAACAAGCAGCCACTTTGTGGAGGGTGACACTAAAACACTAATTAGGGTCGCAGAAGAGAAATTGTTGCCAACTATGAAGCCAACTGTGCTTCTGTGTAAATTCTGTCACAGGTCAGATTCGGATAATCCTAAAGTCTCAGTCGACACTGTGACTTGAATTTTGTAAGGCCCTGAAGACCCAGCTACATGTCCAGATTAGTGACATGCACAAACTGTGTACTCTTAAAGCCATAAGTAGAGTAAGTGCTTCTCCGGCTCTCTTATTTCAATAACTTTCCCTTTCTCAGTCAGTAATGCAATGCTGAGAATTATGACTTATCCTGTGATTGTTTTCTGCTTCTTTCTGTCTTCATTCTCATAAATTCATTTTCTCATCATTGGCAATTTCTAAGACCAAAACTCTTGTGACCTTGAAATCTGTCTAGTAATCTTCACACTGGCCTCTTTAGCTCCAATCATTTTATGCACACAGAGTACTTTTTAATGAAAATCTGTGAAGTGCTATGCCTCTTCTAAAATAGTTTTGAATGCTTTCCCTTTCCACCAACAGCACAATTCCAAATTGGTCCATGGACTTTAAAAATCTTATTTATTTATTCATTTTATTTTACCATGTCTGGATTCTGGAGGACTTTTTTGCCTGTTCCATATGGCTCTATGTAAACTTGTTTTATAGTGTTATTCTTTTTTCTACCAATGGACATTTGCACATATTATCCATTCCCTGTATAGCAGTGAGGTATCCACATCATTCCAGCTTTTCCTACTTAAATACTACACATCCATTTAATCCCACTCCAACTGTTTCTTCCTCAGTTAATCCTTGATTGACTGTCTAGGCTAAGGAGAATCCCAGAATAGTAAAAGCCTTTTATCTGTATAGTATTTTACAATTTTTGGCTTACGCACTTATTTTCACGATTGCTCTATTGATGCAACTGACACTGGTGGCTAATTTAGATCACGTCACAAAAGCTATATAAAGTACATATAAAAGAATGAAGTATAGAAAATCTCAAAATAATTTATTTATGAATACCTCATATTTAAGTGAAGGAGCCTTCATGACCAAAATTCTGAGAAGAAAGTTGGGGAAATATTGTGTGGAAATTACTCTAGTAGAAAGTGAAACCAAGTTTTATTTGAATTTCTTATTTGTGCAGCTAATGGACCTGATGCCAAGAAATGGAATGACAAGATATTAGCAAGGCTGATCTAATTTTATTTTCATTTTGCCATAGAATTAAAAGTACACATTTACAAAGTATACAAAGTAATGCTTTGCATTTCCTGAATGTGAAACTTTTCACATATAAATTAACTACTCCAGAATTAGGTGTAAGTAGGTAAAGACTTTGTGGCCATATATTTTAAAACTTTTCAAAACACTGTTGAACAAATAGAAGCAGTATGAGAATATTCATTATGTGAAAGAATCTTTCTTTAAATGTACAGACAGGAAAAAAATGTAGATTATAATTGCAAAAATAAATACAAATTTTCCTCACCTGTAGCCTGCCATTCTCTCTTAATCATAACTAATGTTTCCTACAGAGGATAAAAAAATCAACTCATTTTTTTCCCTTGTTTTTACTTTCTCTTGTGAGGCATGAATCTTGATAAGTGAGTCTCTGTCCATGAGATCTTCAGAATCAGTATCAGAAAATATTCCTGAAACAGATCCTTATGTAGTTCCAGGGGATATTTTGTAACACAAAACCAATAGCAAACATGGAGGAAAAACCAGCTTTCTAACTCATTCATGATAGTAATTTTGGGGTCCTAAGACCAAATTGTTTAATGAGAGATGGAGGCTATCTGTAATTCTTGGAAAACTGTTGTGCCTTGTGACAAGGCATTGGCTCTAACAGCCTCAGATCATTAGACAGCTATGCTGTTCATTGATTGAAATCAGCTGTGCTCCCCTGCTCTAAGGCCTGAGAGCTAAGTAGACCTTTTCTCATCAATTCCATTTGACTTCCGCAAAGTTCAGCATGGACTTGGGAGCAGATGGGCTGCTTTTTTCTTTTTTGACATTAATTATGTTTATCAGTACATTTTAGACATACACAATGATCACATTCATCATATGGAACTTGCATCATACATGATACATTCTAATTCTTATTTTTCCCTGTTCCCTCCCCTCTCTTCTGCTCCTCTAGCCCTTCTTATTTACAAAGCTTTGTTACCATTTTCTCTTTTTTGCTATTTTTTTCTTTTCCCTTCCTTCCTTCCTTTACTTCTCCCCCTGAGTTCTCTTCCCTTTGTGTCCCTTCCCATTTGGGCATTTTCTTTCTATTGTACAACATCTGTCATACACCTTGGTTCTTGCTTACATTTTCAGTTTCTCACACCAAAGAAACAATGTAAATATTTACGCATGTGTGTTGCATTTATTTCACTTACGACTATGGTCTCTATATGCACCCATTTACCTATAAGGTCGGAGGTTTATCCTTCCTTTTGCTTGCTTCTAACATGGAAATATATATGATGTTCTGGATATATCTATTTACATATTATTTAATCATTTTTATTGAGAAGGGAAAATGGTAGAAAATTAATTTTTCTAACATTTACAAATATATATGCTTACAAATATAGGCATATATATTATAAATATATAATAGTAAGTGCACATAGTTATTCATCTAACATATAATATTATGTGCTAGACAATGCATTCTCCTCAACTTCTACTAAAAATATTTATAATTAACATTACAGTTGCCTCATTTACATAGTTCAGAAAATTCCTGCAATAGTCCCCTTGTCTTCTCCCAGGAAATATGAGTGGCAGATATATGGGGCAAAGAGAAGGGGAAGAGATGTGGCATTATACACCAAAATTTTTACAATTATAATGGTTCTGCTGGATCTGGAACCTAAACTTTTATTTTGTATAACAAAACTCTCAAAGAATATCACTACCAGCACCAAATCATAAAGCAAGTTTTTGTAATTGTGAAGTTGATGGTAATATAGGAAAATAAATTTTGATTGAGTAATATATTCCAGTTAAAAATCATTCATTTAAGGTGCCACATAGACTGAAGAAAATAGGTAACTTGTGTTCTGTGTCATTTTGACCAGTGGAGTTTTCACAGAAGCATAATACGATTTCTTATACAAGCTGGCCTTCTATCAGATTTCAAAGTTTCCTCAAATTTGGTATTTATATATTTCCTAAATTCCTATATGACTTGGAAAGATAGTTTTCTTTAAAACTGTATAATAATGAGTGCTACTTATAAATGATTTAAAGTAGATTCATATTCAGTAGTATAAAGGAGTTAGCCAAATAGAGCAAAAAGCAAATATGTTGAATTAGATTCACTGAAGAACTGTATACTACATTTAAGAAAGTTATACACACTTTACAATGTCTTTCAGAAGGCAAACACAGTGAGATACTTTCTAACACATTATATAGGAACAACATTACCCTGACACTCAAACAACACAAACATAATAAAGAAAACTACAAACTAATATTTCTCATAAACGTACATGAAAAATCCTCAAAATATCAAATCAAATTGAACAATGTCCAAAAAGAATTATAAAACATTGTCAGCGGGATTTAGTCTACACATGCAAAGCATCAACATTTGAAAAATAACTAATATGATATAGAATATCAAACTTTAAAAGCGTGAGAAATAAATGCTTCTCATAGGAGCCTTTCAGTATTTTGTATTTTTTATAGCAAACCAAAAAGATTAAGATATTTAATAGTGGAATACTTCTACTTACTTTTGCAAGGATTAAAATTCAAAACACTGACATTAAATGCTGCTGATGAAGTAAAATAACTGCAAGTCTCATTTTGCTGAGGTAATGCAAAATAGTATCAACACTTTGTAAAATACTTTATTAGTGTTCTTCAAAGTTTAGAATATTCTTATCATATGATTCAGGATTTTCATATGTTGATATTTATCCAAATGAGTTGAAAACTGATGTCCACAAAAACTTCTACATGACTGTTAATAATTGGTATATGCATCCTTTACATCATTTTACAAACTTGGAAGCAGTCAAGATATCCTCAACAATTGAAAGCAAGTAAGTAATGTGGTATATCAATACAATGGAGTACTCTTAAGTGCTCATGTAAGCTATAAAGCCACAAAAACACAACAAGGAAACTTAAAAGACACGAGCAGAAGGGGAGAAAAGAGGAAATAAAAGGGACCAGTTCCTCCAATGCGCATGTCAGTCATGTAGAGCAAACATACACTAATCAAATAGAGAAGACAACAGAAACTTAGTGATTGTTACTCTCTAAGAACTGAATTTGAAAGGAGTACATACTTTGTGATCCTAACTGTGTGACATTTCAGAAAAAGGAAAACACAATGGTCAGTTGTTGCAAGGGGATTGAGAGATCATGGTATGAGTGGAGTCTAGAGGATTTTTAGGGAGTGAAAATATTTTGTATGGTACAATAATGTTAAAGACGTAGCTCTAAACATTTATGAATATTCTCTGAATGTAAGTTATACAGATTAATCACTAATGTAACCTACTGGTTTTGGTGAATGGTGATGTGTTAAAGGTACTGCAGACACTGTAACAAATATTCCACACTGATGTCAGATGTTGACTGTTAAGTGGGCTCTGGGAAAGTGGAAGGTATGTGTGGAAAAATACATGTGCTTTCTGTTCATGTTTGCTATGAATTATAACTGTGAAAAAATTTTAAAAACTTTGTTTTTTTTTTCATTTTTATATATATTTTTTTATTTTAGAAACATAAAAGTACAAAAACATATTGACAAACAGACACCCATTATCACAGAAAATAGTACAATCACAACTAATCTATAGACAAGGTGATATGGTCTCAACAGTAGTTGTTGCTTTATCCATTGATATCTTCG